>JARHVA010000145.1:6695000-6922500 GCA_037957365.1 Torreya grandis
TGATAAACTTACAAAACTAACCTTAGATCTATAAAAAACTAGATGACTTCTAAAATCATCAATAACCCATTATGTTTTATATAAAAACCATTAAAACCCAGAAAGCATTTTTCTTTTTGAAACACATATGGTCATATTTTCATGAGTTTTATATAAACCCTTTAAAATGGTCATGAATCAAGAAAAAAACTATGGATATAGAATGCAAGTGAGATCACAACAATAAAAATGGCCTTTATCTACCTACACCATTCTGATACCATGCCAAAGTAGGCTGTAATCAAGGATCTTGTTGGATAGGATCAAATACACAAAGCTTAACCTATATGGAGTAGTGAAATTAGATGAACACATGAGAGGAAGAACTCATAATGTGTACAAAATAAAATTCATTTAATTAAGATTATTCATTAGCTAAAATAGCTTCAGGAATTTTCCATATATAGGTAGAATATAGACAAGACCCACCATCCTCATGCATGTGAGACTATATTCCCCAATGAACTAATTAAGACACCTAAGCAAGATAAATAAGACCATGTAGACAAAACCCAATGGGACAAAAGTATAAACCAACATATATTATTTTGAATTATGTTTATGTGATAGTGGTGTGATGTTAGAAGCAATTCGAGAGCTCTACTAGGGTTTTCCATGATCAACTTACTTTTCTTTGCTAGCTTGCTTTATCAATTACCATACCTCTGTTACAATATTTTCTAGGTTTCTTATGCATTTATTTCTCTTTATGTTCCTCCCTTTGGGTAGGTTATACCTATATAATGACCTCCCCACTTTTGACTACAACTATTACTGTAGGAGGTAAGAAGCATAAACTTAAGCAAGCCAATAAATTATACCGAAGGTGTATGACAAGGTAACCCTTCTAACCTTCCCTCTTAGTTGGATGTATATTTACAACTAGCTATTGTTGACAGATCATATAAATGGTATGAGAATTACTCTCATATTTTTTTTTTTTTGGTTTTATCCCCTATGAAGAGTCTTTCCATACCTAGTTTTACCACTAGTGGGAGGACTCACGCATTCACGTCACTGGATTTAAAACCTTATCAAAGGTTTTTTTTGTTTTCATTTAGAGAGTCTTGAGTCTATCCCACTGGACCCAAGATTTTAGGGTCACTAACCAAGCCTCCTTTAAGGTGTTGGTCTAGATTGAGCTTCCATGCTTGTCACTTCTATTTTGGTCATTTCTTAATGATATTATCATGCCCATTAGGTGAGTAATATGCCATGAAGAAAAAATGCTATACTCCTCAAGTCCTCAACAATGGGTTTACATCAAGGTGGATTTATCTAAGTAGTTGAAGGAGTTCATAGACATCCCAGTTAATGAGACCCATTGGGCACAAATAATTGTTTATTTTAACCTACCCAATAATTATTTCCAATGTTAGGGTTTTGATCATAGCATTAAATATTGTCCCCTTATGGGGCACTTGAAATGCTCTTCAGCCCCTCTATGAACTGATAATCCCAAGGTGGTGGATAAAGGTGATGTTTGGACTATGGTTACCTAAAAAATTTAGAGTAAGGGCTGAAACCCTTCCCTCTTACAACTTCTTCTCTAGCATATAAACCTTCTCAAGAGGTTCCCACATCTCCTTCCCTCCCATCTAATTCCCATAGGCCTAGTAGAAATATTATTTCTCATAGTTCTCATATTATAAATGATTATTCCATTGTTGGGAATTCCACAACAAGCAAATACTCTTGGTGGTCATGTTGCCCACCCCAAGCTGGTGGCAAATCTCCTTGGGAAGAACATGTGGCTAAATGCCACTCCATTTTGTTTGGAGGATTTCTCTTCCAAACCAATGCATTAATTTTTTAGTTTTAGAGAATTTTGAGGATGGACAGGGGGAGATACAAAAGGATGAATTTTTCCAATGAATATTTTATCTTGGAATGTTCAAGGTCTAATAGATTCCTCCTATAAATTTTATGTGTGTTGTCTACCAATAGATTGGTTCTTTAGATTTTATCTATCTATAAGAAGTAAATTTTTTTGGGTTTCTTCTATAGTCCACTCTAAAGTGTATTCAACTAGATGCCACCTAATTATCCACTCTACATGGAAAAGGATATGGTGGAACTAGAATTTTGGTGTCACCGAAAAATTCCCCATTAATTATTACTACAAGGGAGGACCCATCACACCAAGCATTTTGGAATCGTTTGGATTGGTGATGGTTTTAACACTGACTCATCTTTTAGTGATCATAATATATGGTGGCCTCCCATCATGACTAATTGAATCCTCATAAAAATTGAGTAACATAGATCTATGTATGCAAATGATACTAAATCCAACTTAAAATCCTACACGAATCACCAATAGAAAAGAAATTAAAGGATGATAAAAAATAACAATGGACTCTTACAATCTTCTCAGTCCTCTTTGGATTCCTTTCAAGATTTTGTAACCAATTCTCAAATGTTGCTTAGCTTGATGTTGGATTGCTTGAAAATGGCTTCAAGATGGATGGATTGATGGACTCTTTAGATGATTGGATGCTATGATGGATACAAGAGGCTTATGAGAGATAGTGTAATGAAGGCAACATAGACTTGGATTTCCTCCTTTTTTGTTCATGTTCCCATTTTTGGGCATGCCCCTATTTAAATATGTTTTTAGGAGGGATTGAATGAGAGATTTCCCTCTCAAATTTTGAATTTTAAGTGGGATAAGGTTCTAGAGGTGGGAAGCATCTAGACCTTATTTTTGGAGGGCCAACATGTTAAAGGTGACATGAGTAGTGAGAAACATAACACCCCTAGATAATTAAATGTGACATGAGTAATGAAAAACATATTGATAATATCCCTAATAAAGACGTATACACATGGAGTGAGGATTATGATGTCATGATTGTTAACACATCCTAGGGGGAATCATCTGGAAAAAAAGAGTGATAAGTAAAAAGGTTACAAGCTTTCAATGTATCTAAAGTAAGGATATAGGCAAGGGAGAGTTGTAATATTGAATGCGATGAATGGAATGCAAGTTGTTTGATATATCCCAAGCAAGGATGCATGCAAAGGAGAACCATATAACAAAAAAATTGATATTAATCAAAAATCATTTCATGTATCCTAGGTAAATATGAATTCCAAGGAGAGCTATAGGCTAGGATGAGAAAATCCATGAGTTGTTGACATATCCTAAGTAAGGAGGCATGTTGGGAGAGTATCATGCCAAAATAAGGATTGGATAATTTTAATGAAGGGTGTAGCTCATAGGTGTGTCAAGTGAGAGTAAGAAGTAGTGGATAGAGGAAAATAATGTGATCAAGTGATCAAGGAGGAAAGGGAAGGATTTGTTAGTGTGGCTGAGTTGTCCTTAGGCACCATGGGTAACCAAGCATTGCCTACATAGTCTAAAGAGACCTCGGGCCAATGTAGTTCTCCCTAAATGGGAAGGATGATGGGAGGAACAATAGAAATGAGGGTTAAATATATGGGTTAAATGAGATACAACATGATTTATACCGATGATGCCCTTGACAAAGACATATGCATAGGAAGAAGGAAGGATGGTGTTACAGTTGTTGACACATCCCAAGGGACAATAAACCATAAATAAAAAGTGGCAAAGAAAGTTGTAATATTGAGATATATCCTAAGTAAGGACACATTCTTAGGAAAACTACATGTCTCAAATGGAAGATAGATGAGTGTCATGGTAGCTCAGAGACATTTTTTATTAAGGATGGGCATTATGGTGATGTCATGATGATGGTTAAGAAGACTAGGTGACCAATGCATTGATGAAGGGTGAAGAAGGCCAATAGTTAAGGGATTGGTAGGAGTGGAATAATCCCATAGGTATGGGGATTAATAGTTATATAGGGATAAAGGTGGATAAATAGGAAGCAAAAAATATATTTAGGCACCTTAAAATGGAGTTGATAAAAAGGAGGTGATTTCGATAGAAAAGCCAAAGAATGTTGTTAGGTTTCCCATATAAGGTGGTAGAATGGGGTAGTAGTAGTAAAATGGTAGTGGGTATTGCTATGATCTAATTTTTAAGGGGGGGACCTTTATAAAAAGATACATAAGATTTTTGGCAAAAGGCCATCATTGCTACAAGCCAATTTCTTTTGGCTGAAGCAAAGGTGAAACCTATGTAGGTTCACTACACAAGTGGCTTACATTACTATGTGCCAAGGTAGATAATCAATATGGGTGGTAGGGTTTAAATATCTTGTATAATCTTTTCATGGGTGTGTGTATGCATCATTTTTTTTCATACTTCTAGATTAGGAATCTGTGTAGGGTATTGAGGATAGTATCATTAGTGTTGAGCTCAGTGACTCAAGGGAGGAAGTCATGGTCACTGATGAAGAAGGCAATGAAAAATATCAAACATGGATTAAAATATCAAAAGAGAGTAAAATGTGTAATGGAGATGTGAGGCATGGAAGGAAAAGGGGAAAATTTTGTGTTAGTGGTGTGAAAGGGAGGTTATGGTGTAGGTGGATGTTAGAAAATTTGGGTACACAGAATGGTGAGGAGGTGGGGCAGGAGGATCGAGGTCAAGGTGGGAGCCAAAATTAGGTATGGATTTTATTGTTGGATTTTTTTTATTATATATGTGTGTGGGTAGGAATAAATGCATAGTGAATCATGGTTTTAAGCATTGCAATGGTGGAGAATGTGAATTGGAGAGGGTAGAGGGAATGCAGACAAGTCAAGGAGTGGCATGGTTAGGAAAGGGTATGTGGCCACATCATAGAGATAGAGAAAAATTGAAGGTTTAGGGGTGTTATAGGGTAATATATAGGATATTTGTGAGAAATAAGAGCCATAAGAAGTGTGTTTTGTTTATAGAGGGTGCATCATAAAATGTCTCATGTTGGAATGGTAGTGAAAATGTGTAAAGGGGAATGGGATGAGGAATATAATTTTTTTAGAAAGGGTTTGGTATATATATTTATTTTAATTATGTGATGAAATGAAACCATTTAATTGTTAATTATGTGTGTATTATAGGGGGATTAAGATTTGGATAAGATGATGGTGGTGGGAAGTTTGTCGTGATAGGTGCAGAGATGGTGACATGGTCACTGGTTAAGGAACATATAACAGCTATAGATACATTTTAGGAGAAATGGAAATAACATGGGTGTTGGGGATTTTTTGAGTTGGTTATTAGTGGCATGAATGGAGATATTAGGTTTGTAATGCCAGGTTGCATACTTACAGGGTCAGATTGCATGAAGGTATATACAAATGGAAAAAGTATTGGCTTGGGTGACCTCATTACTAGAGTAAGCAAGATGATGAGAGGCACAGATTAGGGTGATAAAATAATAGGTGGAGTGAACGAGGGATGACCATATGAAACTACAGGGTTGACTAGAGCATCAATAGGTAGAGGCATGGGTCATAGGGATGGAGAGAAACATGGATTAGATACTATTGGATGCCTTAGTATTCATAGACATGACAACCTAGGTGGTGAGGATAGCTTGGGAGACACAATATTGAAGATCCTTATATGAGCACATGGTGCCATTAGGGCAAAGGAATATTTAATATAGGATGATTAGTTGATTTGAGAGGACATTAGGTTCTAGGTCATCAAGCCAGTCAGTGCATCCATCACCGAGGCCACCTCCATAGGGTAGGATGTAGGGTATGATGGATTGGTGGTGTAGAGATTTAGATCAAATATAAATGTATGTAATTATTAAATAAATGACATGAAAAGTGTTTGTGTAAATGTGTGAAAAATGACAAGGAGTTTGTGGTCATTATAAAATGTTTGGATTTATAGATGTAATGAATTGATATTCTACTAACCATAATAAATAAAAATGTGATTATTTTATTACATTGTGTAATGATTAGAATGTGATGATGTGATGTGGAATGATATTGATAGGTGATAGGGTAAGAATGGGAATGGTGATGATGTGTATGTGGGGTTATGAGGATGGGGAATAACTATTATAAAGTAGTTGAAAGAGGTTGTGATGGCACTCAGTGAGTGGGGGCATTGTTATGCAGGAGCAATGAGTGTGGCTGAGATTCATCCTAGCAGTAGGTATGGGGAAATATTACTAATAATTATAGGGATGTAGGTGTTATATATCACACAAGGATGTGAGGCATTTTAATTGCAGTACAAGCTTCTACAATTATTCTTGTAGTTGGTGTAAGTGCAAGTAGGTAGATACTCCAAGAATGTCATAAGGTAGACTAGTACCACCATTGGAGTAGATTTATGAGGTGAACATGCATGTGCTCTATTTACTATATCAGGTTATGGAAATGTTGAAGATAATATTATGGTAGTGACAGCTAGAGGAACTAAGACTCCAACCATATTGTAGAATGTGGCAATTTTGTTGCATAAGGTGCTAGGTGAGGAGATGTGCCTAGGGAGATATAGAACCTAGAGGTATCCCTTTATTTATTAAGGGGGAATAGAAGAGGGATCAAGAGGAGGATAAATTACATGAGGTAAACATGATGATATAACTAGCATAATGAGGGAGGTGGTTCAAGAATTGAGTTCATCTAGTGTGTGTTGTTATTACAGTTAAGTTGGCCATTTGGGCCAATATTGCCCTTGGAAGGAGCTAGAATATTTTGGTTTTGTTTAACCTAGGTGAGTTGGTTGGTTGGTAGGAACCTCAGGATCAACCAAAGTACCTCCTAGGCCATGATCTAAGTATGGAAGGCATGAGTAGGTTGTGTACTAGTTGTTGGTAGAATAACCATATATTTGAATCGTGATTGTTGTGTTATGTTTAGATAATGGAATGGTACATGGTTTTTGTAATCAATAATAATATTATAAAGGTGTTTATATTTTTATAATATGGCTTAGTGTGATCCTCTTCCCTGAGTGATGTTGTTGGTAGTGAAACGAGTGATGGAATGAGAATGTCATGAACCATGTAGCTTTTGCAATCCACTATTGCTTTTACACTTGTGATTATATGTGTACCAATTACATGATAATATTTAAGGTTACTATGGACTCAAAATATGTGGGAACTCCATTTGAATGACATGCACAATTTCGATGTTGGGTAGTCACTTAGACCATCCTTGTTCCCATTGAGTAAAAGATAAAATATAAAGGAAAACATGATAATGAAAGAAAAAAAGACAATTTGAACTAATCATAACAAATATATACAAGACTTAAGGAATTATAAAACAAACAACATACATTTAAACATACACGTATATAAACAAAAGATAAAACAATATAAAATGAACTAAGATAATGATACTCAATGGATATACATGTGATGGTATCAAACAATTTTAATGAATTTATTATGTATAATGGACCTAATGATAACATAAAATATGTACATGGGGTAAAATGTGCCCAAAAGTGTTTTGAGACAAGGATCCAATGTTTATCAGAAACAACTATTTATAGGGCCTAAGATGATCAATCAAGATTTAGTTTCATAGTGTATGTTGGATCACAAATTAAGACTATAATTTGACCCTTCCTTAATGATGAAATTAGTGGGATCTTGTGGACCATGGATAAACGATGGATAGAGATAGATGGGAATAAATATAAGTGGAGGCTAGTGGGAGACATAATCATCAAAGAGGATGTGATGGCGGTATGTATGAGGGTGTGATAGGATGGAGGATATATCAAAAGTGGATAGAGAGAATCTAGAAGACTCCTCAACAAATGTTCCCCATGCACAAAAAGTAATGACTTGCCCCATTTTAAAATATATGCCTGCTAATTTTGCTTAAGCCTGTAATAGATTCCCACTTTGAAGACTAGGGTCAGGGATAGAAGGGTGTAATGGAGTGGAATAAGGATAGAAAATCATAATGGAAATGGACATGCCCTCAAGAGTGAGGAGCTATTGATGAAGGTAGATGGACCCTATCAAGCATAAAAACATTTTACATTCATGATGTTCATTGACTCATTAATATCTTCAACATCAAATGTAACTAACTTCTAGGCTCCTGATCCAAATTTAGCAACTTTTATATAGGGCCCAAACCAATTGGCTTCAAATTTCCCTTTTTATCCTTGTTTACATTGGTATTCTTTTGATTTTATTAAGGACTAGATTACTAACTTTGATTTATCAGGACTATTTTTTTGCAATATTATCCTTTTAACCTATTTTGATATACCCAAAGATGATTTAAGGCCTTTTGATGCTTTTCATATAGAATTTCTAGGTCTTATAGCCTTTCTTGTCTAAAATTATGGTTGGTAATGATACCCCACAATGAGATGCATAAAGAGGGGAGTTTCACTTATACAAGAAAGATGGCTTATATACCATAAACCAGAGAATACGAAGTGGCCCTAGTAGGTGTCTAGACACTAGTTCTATAAGATTAAATTGTAGGATATAATTACAATTGTAAGTGTTAGTTCCTTCTTGCATCATTGACTATTTTATTTAGAATATTAATAAGAGTATTATCAATAAATTTTTCATGTTTGTTCCCTTAGGTGTAATAACATGTATAAAAGTGTTGCTTGATGTGATAGTGCTTGCACAAGGCCTCAACTTCTTGATTTTTAAAGGACTTTCCATTATCTAATAGGATGTTGGCTAGAATGTCAATATGGAAAATAATTTAATTTAGGATGAATTTTGAAATATGGAGACCTATGGTGTAAGTAAGTGACATACTTTCAACCCATTTAGTAAAAGACTACATAGTTGTGATAATAAACTTGTGTCCATCGGAGGATGTTGGATTTATCTTGCCAATTAAATCTAGTCCCAATATAGGAAATAGCCATGGACTCATAATAGGTTGAAACTCTTGTGTGGGGGAATATATAAGATTACCATGCTTTTGGTAGGCTACACACTTGTGCACATATTGGCAAGCATCTTGATCCATTGTAGGCTAATAATATCTAGTCCTAAGTAATTTCTTAGCTATGGCCATTCCAATGATATTGACACCACAAATACCATCATGGACCTCCTTGATCTCAAGAGTAGCCTCTTCTGAGGTTAGGCATCTCAACAAGGTCCCATCATAGCCTCTCTGATAAAGTATGCTACCAAGGATGGTATAATGAGATGTGTAGTAGATAAAGGCTTTACGTTGATGGTGATTTAAATTTGGTGGAAGGATATTATCATGGATATATATATATATATATATATATATATATATATATATATATATATATATATATATATATATATATATATATATATATATATATATATATATATATATATATCATGATATCATGACATAGGGGAGATTGAGATAATGAATAACACAAATTTAGAGATGAGCCATAGATTGGTGGAATAATAAGATCAAGTGTTTAATCATAAAATTTCCTTCAAAGGCATCTTTTGGAAGGTTTATTAAAGATCCAATAGTAGTCATGGAATTAGCTGACTTATTACCTCACCTTCATACTTGATCAAATGTAATGGACTAAAAAAATTGCTTTAACTGATCCACCAACTACTTATAGGGAGAAATATTTCATCTTTGGTTTGGAACTCCTCATTAACCTACATGATTATCAACTGTGAATCATCCAATACTTGGAGGTACTAGATGTTCCATTGGATGGCTAATTGGATGCCTAAAATCAAGGCCTCATATTTAAAAAATTTATTGGTGCATGGAAAAGAAAGGTGAAAAGCCTTAAGATAATGTCTCTTTGTGGAATTATTAAAAGGATACTGACTCCTGACCCATGTGTGGTGAAATAGCCATCAAAATATAGTTTCCAACTATTATATTCTATAGTATTCATGATGGATTAATTCAAGAAAGCTATGACAAGAGGTCTAGTATCTATAAGAGGTGCCTTTGTGAGTTGATCGGTAATTGCCTATCCTTTATGGCCTTTTGATGAACATATTCTATGTCAAACTCACCGAGCAACATTATTCCTTTGGCCATTCTTCCAGTGAGAGTTGATTTTGATAGTAGATATTTAAGAGGATCAACTTTAGCTATGAGCTAAACTTGGATATTGAGCATATAGTGCCAAGGATTTTATGAAGTGAAGACAATGGCTAAACAAGATTTTTTAATGGGATTATAGTTCAACTCATATGAAATCAAGGTGTGACTGAGATAATAGATAGTATATTCCTTTCGTTCATTGTTGTGTTGTGCTGGAAGGGCACCTACTGCATAAGGTGTTGTAGATATATATAAGAACAGAGGTTTTCTCATGTTTGGTGGTGATAACCTAGGAGGATTTTATAGATATTGTTTAATATTTTCAAAGGCATACTAACATTTAGATTTCTAATGAAAATGGGTCCCCTTATTCAAGAGGTAAGTAAAGGGGTGGCATTTATCTGTTAGCTGAGAAATGAATCATCGAATGACCTATAACTTACCCTATAAACTCCTGAGTTACTTCAGATTACGAGGAGGAATTTCCATAATATCTTTAAATTTTTTTTGGATCCACTTTTATGCCACTCCTAAACATTATGAATCTGAATAATTTACTAGAGGTAATGCCAAATGCACATTTCTTAGGGTTTAATTTGACTTTATATTCACACAACCTCTCAAAAAATCTTCTTAAAATTGCATGATGCTTAGATATGAGTCTAGACTTACCTAGAATGTCATCAACATAATCTTTAACAATGTCATATATCATATCAAGGAAGATAATAATCATTTCCCATTAATAAGTAGCACATATGTTCCTTAGAACAAAGGGCATCACATGATAACAAAAGGTTCACCATGGAGTAATAAGGTTGTCTTATGATGATCCCCAGGTGCAATTTTAATTTGGTTATAGCCCAAAAATCCATCCATGAGGGATAACATTTCATACCCTATAGTAGAATCCATGATCATATAAATGTTTGGTAGGGGGATGTCATCTTTAGTACATGCCTTGTTGATGTCCTGAAAGTCAGTACAAATCCAAATCCCATCCTGTGGCTTGGCCATAGGAATAATGTTGGATATCCAATCTAAGTAATCAATTGGTCAGATAAATCTTGCTTTTAAGAATTTTTGTAATTCCTCCTTGACTATTAAAGCCACTTTAAGGTGCATCTTGCATAATTTTTGATTAATTGGTTTCATATTAGGATGAACAACTAAATGATGCAAAACCAAGGAGGGATCAAGTCATGTCATGTCTGAATATCACCATACAAAGATATATACAAACTCCTTGAGTAGCTCAATATTTATTTGGTGTCCCTTGGGCATAAGATTTACCCCCAGTTTAAATATTTTACAATGTTATTATATTCCAATGTTGACTTCAATCACTTGTTCAATGAGGGAGGGTGACTGATCTAGAATATAGGTTGGAGGTGATGGTAAATCCTAGATGTTTGAAGTAAAATATGTTGGGATCTCTATGTCTATTTCTGTAGAAAATTATGACTCATATGAAATAGGTGGAAAGTCTTCCATATTTTGAGGGGGCTCATCTTCTTCATACTCTTCTTCTTCAATTTGATTGAGGGAGGTTTGTTGTTCCCCAAAATAGGCTAACTAATTGAGATTAATAGAGAATCCCTTATTATGATCCCTAAAAGGCATAAAATCTTGTACTCCCAGATATTCTAGGATGGCCTTGTCATTTTGGAACACATCGAAGGATGCTTCATGTTATTGATCTCATTATATTAATGAAGGTTACCATAGGGATATATCAATGGTTGAAATAGTTGTATCATGGAAAAGGTTGGTGGTAGTAAGCTCTTCATAAAGACTATAAACAAATCTTGTCTCGATATGCTCATTAGAAAAAGACTCCCCATAAAATGAAGTAGTATCCACAATGATATTGTTTAGGTTAGTGTCCAAAATTTTGTGTCTTAGACCAAGATATTGTGGACATTCTTGAACCACTATAGGATCAATCCTACCTTATTCATGTCTCCCTAGTCCTTTTCCCTAATAATCCATGTTCTAAAACATTTTTTGAATTTGGGGGTATTTTTGCCTATGAAATGTAAGGGCCTATTTTTATATAATAAGCCATGACTCATTAGGCTCATCAATGTACTCTTATGATAGCAATCCTATACTAGAAAAGGCCATTGGTCTGAATTGATAACTGATAGGACTATTCTTCCTCATAGTTGGGGACCTGTAGCTATGCAGGAAGAGAGGTAAATCTCCATCACAAAAGTTCTTATATTTGTAATCTCCATAGATTGTGGATGTGATTTTAAGATGGGTAATACCTGGTGATTGATTAGAAGTAGGCACTAGATCATTGGGGTGGACATATTTGGTAGTTATTGGATTCGGAGTAAAGTTATGGGTGCTAAGACAATAGCATGCAGGTTAAGATTGACCCATTTGGTAGCTATAAAAATGCTCAATTTCCCCAAGGATTGTGACTTCCATGCCAAAGTGAGGGAATTTCATATATTGGTGGAGAACATAAGGGAATGCTTGTATTTCATGGATCCTTGGGGTGGCCTAGAAGTAGATTATATGGTAAGTCAACATCCACAACATGGATCAAAGTTTGATGGATAATGGGTCCTACAACAATGGGAATATAAATGGTTCCTATAAATGGCCTTTTATTGCCATCATATGCTTTAATCATGATTAAAGTGGGCCTTAATGATACTTTATAATACCCCAATTTCTTTAAGAAATCCAAATTACACAAATTCAATGTGGACCCTCCATCTATGAGTACCTAAGGGATGCGGTGGTTGGAGATGGAGATTTCTATGAACAATGGGTAATTGTGATGCAGGCCAATGGGAAACATGTCCTGGGCACTAAAGGTGATTTTTTGTAAAGGAGATAAATGACCCACCAATTATTAGAATTGGCTAGTGTTAATATCTTAGGGGACTTTAAATCACTCAAGATCTGGTTGAGGATCTCTTGATGCATGGATAGTGTTTTGAGAAGATCCATAAGTGAGATTTGAGTAGGGGTCTTCTCGAGTTGATAGATTATATCATAAGACTTGGTAGAATATACAAAGACTTTCTTGGAGATATTATCCTTTTGAGATGTTGATGTAGATGGGTCCTTTAGTGGTGCCCCAAGAACTATAATTTTGTTGCATCAAAAAGTGACTACCTAGTCAAATCTGGCCTGATTGATCTTCATTATCATCAATGGTGGTGGAGTAGGCTCTCAAGGGATGGGGATTTTGATATTATTGACATAGTAATATGGTATGGCATGGTAGTCTATACAATTGGAGGTGGATGCCTGACCCTGGTCTCTAGGTGATTTTCCTTGCTTTTGACCATGTTTGGGTAAAGGATCTTGATAAATACCAAGCTACTAATTTTTAGATTGATTAGGTTTTCTCTCCCCCATTAATTCAATGTCTCCTTTTTTAATGAGATCTTGGATATAGTGTTTCAATTACATACATATTTCAATGTCATGACCTTCGACTCTATGAAATTGGTAGAATTCATCCCCATGATACCAATTGAGTCGAGGTTGGTTATCATCCAATGGTCGAATCTTGGGTAGAGTAATCATGTTTTCCACTATCAACAGGTTCCCCAAGACTAGTAAGAGGTTGTTTCGTTGTTTGGGATTTTGGTTTGCCCCATGGCACTTTGATGGAGGAGATAGTTTGTTGATTAATGTGAGTCCTTTTTTACACTATTTGAACATGTTGTTTTGAATTCATAACCCCATCTCCCACAACATTTTAATTTTTATTGAATATTTTTTATTTACCCAAAAAGGAGTTATCTTGATTATGATTTTTCTTATTTCAGGTACATAATTTTATTGCTCCCTTTTTAATGAGGTATTTCTCAATTTAGATCCTATTTTCAATGATCTCATCAAAGTATTTGGCACATTGTAGCTTAAATTTATATCTTAATTCTATGTGGAGGTTATCGACGAATATTTTGGCCAATTCCTTTTCCAAAACTATACAATAAAATCAGCGTACTAAACTTCTCCAACATTGTAAGGAGGCCAAATTTTACCCATTGCTTTGTTTAGTATTGTAGAGATCTATGATGGAAACATCATGTTCTATATTGAATGAGAAATGTCTCACAAATGTTTTAATCAATTCTCTAAAATTGGATATGGAACCCCTTTGGCAAAGGCATAAATCATTCTAATGCTGTCCCTGTGAAAATTTTAGGGAAAAATCTTAGGAGATAAGTGTCATCATATGTAACCTAATGGCATGCTACATAAAACTCTTGAACATGATCATGAGGATCACATTTCCCTCTATATTTTTCAAATTTTGATACCTCAAATTGAAGTGGGAAATTGATTTGTAATATGCTCATATCTAAAGGAGGGGAGAAAAAATATTCATATTTGTATTTCATTGCTTGTGTACAAGGGTCAATCTATTGCAGAGTTTCCTTCACCATTTTCCACTCTTACACAAATGAGGGGTCCACAAGGAAATTAAAAGTTTGGGTATGACTTTCATGTGGTCTAGAATGATTGGGATTAGAATTATGGATATTTTGTCTTGAAAAAGATGGTCTTTGATTTGGTATGCAAAATTTGGAGGCTAAAGAATTGAATTACTGTGTGAGTTGATCTAATCGATCCTTTAGTGTAGTTTATCCCTTATTAGCCTCAATGAACTTACTTTTAAGAGGTTATTTTTTCTCTTGTTCTTTAATCTCTTGTTTGTGCTCAACAAGGTCCTCTTCTTCATGCTCTTGATTAGTATGGGTATGTTGATGGGGAGTATTAGGATGATTGGATGGATGGATTAAATGTTTCAAGATGTTCAAATCAAAATTAAGGGGTAACATGCTCCCCATTCCAATAAACTGAGCTAGAATTTGGTCATGATTTTCATAGATAAATTGGTTAAATCAAGTCCTAACCTCATCGCTATATAAGAAGTCATTTTTGAATCAATCCACTTCTACAAAGGTATACATGTTACTATGCATGTCATCATTATCCTAATTTTGTTCACCTAGACTCTTAAGGGTGTTGCTTTCTTGATTAGATCTTTGTCCCATTCTTAATTCTTGGGGATAGGTTCTAAAATGCATAGTGGATGACAGGGGTGATGTAAAAAGAGTGATTAGTTATGTTTTTTTACATGGGATGATGAAAGATAAGGTGGATTTGGATACTAATTATGTATAAAAAATAAAACTAAGAGTAGTCAAGAAGGTTGGTTTGAATTTGTATTGGTCTTAAATTTATAAGGATGTGGAGACTAGAATGACTAAATACTATCAAAAGCCAAAAAACCTTATAAGGGTTTAATCTAGCAAAGAGACCAAAGAGATGAAGTGTTTAAAATACCCTTTACACTAGCAAAGTGGTGATTAGATGCGGTTGGTTATGAAGTGGTAATGATGATGAAGTAATGGGTGCTAGACTAAAAAATTTACAAGGTTTTGTATGTTGATAATGTTTAGTCGAAGGGTGATGATGAAGATAGAAAGTGATGGGTGACTACTAAGGTTTGATTTCAAGACTAATGTTATATCCAAAGAGGTGAATGATGAATATGGAATGGATGTTTTGTGTGATGATAGAATGGGATGTGTCCTAGGGGTATTTAGGTGTTTTGGTAAAAATTGGGATTGGCCAACTTGGTTCACAAAGAACATAGGTTTAAGCACAACACACAAATAACACACTCAGCCACAAGCCCTAATTTAGTGACTGAATCAATGTGTAACCCAACATCTACATTATCTAATGGCTTAGTGGGTGAATTATAGTCTGGTGACCCATTATAGAATTAAACGAACCCTCTTAATCTTGTATGTCCTTAACAACTACTTAGAAGTTGATCCTAACATTAAAAATAGGATGCTTGTGATGGTTGATAGGTCTTATTATAGGTTTACACAATCTCTCTAGGGAAGTTCTTGATATACACTAAGTATGGTGGGGCCCAAATCCATGAAAGAAATATCTAACTACTTTGCATATTGGAGCCAAAATTCCCCTCACTCCACAAAACCCTTTTTGGGGAATTATGCTTAAGTGCCTAACAAAAACTGTCCTAATATTTATACTCCATTAGAACATGGAGTGTGGTCTAATGTGTGGTGATGAGATTCAAGTTATTGACCCATAGAAATAAAAATAGAGAGGGTTTACTAGTAGTTTTTTATCCTCTATAAATTCCTACAAGGATGTAAGGAGGAGAAAATACACCACTATGGGCCCCGAGTGACACTCAGGCAAGCAAAAAGTTTTATTTAACCTAATTAATTTAGTGTGTTTGCTAGCTTAATCTAATCAAGAACCAAGAAAGTGATAAAATTAATGTTTTATCTGATTCTAGGACTAGTCGACCTACAAGATAGAAGATTAGTAGTTTTGGGATGATTGGTCTTTGATTGTTCATCCTGTAGGTAAATCTATGACTTTAATAATTGGTCCTATGAAAATGAGGTTAGTAATTTTAGATATTTTTCCTTGGATTGACGAGACCTATAGGTACACGTAAATTTGATGTCTAAGCACAATCAAATGAATGATTAAAAATGATGTTTTTATCTGATTTCAAAATTGATCAACATGCAAAATAAATAATTATTAGTGTGATCAATTATATCATTTGGCCAATTGTTCCATGGAGTGTAAAAATTAATAGTTTTGACCCTTTAGTAATTTAGGATTTTGGACATTGTAGAGTGACCTGCAAAAATAGCATTATTAGTTTGATGACTTCAATAAGCAACTTGTAAAGAAAAACGTGAGTCTTGATAATTCTAGTCTTTATCTTGCATGTATTTATAAAAATCTACCTAATTTAGTTTGCTAATGACTAAGAAGATATGATAAATCAAATCTAAACTATGTATACATGTTTTTAATACTATCTATAGAAACTATATGCATAGAGAAAAGTTGTGTTTTCTCTCTCTCTCTCTCTCTCTCTTTAGTTGATGATTTAACTAACTAAATAATGACTCTCCTAGTGACTCATAACATGAAACAACTAAAAAGAACAAAAATGGTAATAAATAATTATATTTATAATAACATATTTGTATTATAATATCTTAATAAATTCATTAATAATGAGACAACTTGACTATTTAATTATTCTATCATATCATTATAACTACTAATTTGGGCTAAAAGTCTTGGCCCCCAGCTAACATCAATAACTCTAGCCTCTATCAACATTGAGTGCTAATATATATATATATATATCGTATAAAGCAAATGAGCATTAATATACGATCCCTAGTAGCGTTGCTTGTGTAAAAAACCCAAAATACCAACAACAAAGACGTCTTTTCAATACAAAATTTCCTCCTACCAAAGACATCTAATAGCGTTACTCAACATCAAGGTGGGAGGAGTAATTTGTGAGCTTTCAATCAAATGTTGAGCTTCCTTCAGATGTTGGTTTGATACCAAGACACATGCAATCTAAATATACCTAGGTTATGGAAGACACAATTTAATGCAATGGACAAGTATTTGACATGAACATCTCTGGGTCTTTTACTTTAACAAATAGGGGTCTTATGGACTGGAATGTTTACATGGAATGGGTTCGATCAAAAGGCCTTGAAAAATTTTAAGCAAATGAAATTGGTTGGTGTAAAGTCAGACTCCACAATCTTGGCCAACATCAACCCCTCATGTGCTAAAATGAGAGATTTAAAAAAGGGGACGAACATCCATTAGAGTGAAATAACAATGGATTTTACAATATGATACGCTTACTAGCACACTAGTAGATAAGTATGTAAATTGTGAAAAAACACATGGCTATATACCTTTTGGTACATGGGCTAGAAAAGTCTGATGGGGACATATGAAATATCAAAAACCTAGATCTAGGGAGCTTACATAGTTGTTGAAAACTACTTGATAAAACATCTAAAGACTCATGTACATTTTGAAGTTTCTATTTATCAAATGCAACATAACAATAATAAATAATAAATGCATAGAGTAAATCAATACAATAATAAAAATAATGGACTAAAAGGCCTAATTTAATTTGCAATAAAAATAGAGTGTATATAATGATGCATGAACACCCCTGTCATAGGAGTCAATTTCAATCAAAATTATGGATTATTACAAAGGTGTAATGTTGAAATTATTGACAACAAAGAGGATTGTAGATAGAAAATATGAGACTTAGAGCCACCAACTTCATCCTAAATCTTTCGTGCTAGCATCATTATCATAATTCACACTCACAAGATATGTCCAAAAGGGTTACTTCTCTCCCACTATGAATCCTCGTAAAACTTGAGAAACACAGATCTAAGTATGCAAATGATACTAAATCCAACTCAAAATCTTACAAAGATCACCAATAGAAGAGAAATTAAGGGATGATCAGAAATAATAATGGCCTCTTACCATCATCTCACTCCTCTTTGGCTTCCCTTCAAGATTTTCTAACCAATTCTCCAATGTTACTTGGCTTGATGTTGGATTGCTTGAAAATAGCTTCAATATGGACAGCTTGATGGACTCTTTAGATGCTATGATGGATGCAAGAGGGCTATGAGATCTAGTTGAATGAAGGCAACATGGATTTGGATTTCCTCTTTTTTGTTCATGTTCCCATGCTTGGGCATGGCCCTATTTAAAGAGTTTTTTGGGAGGGATTGGAAGGGATATTTCCCTCTCATATTTCAAATTTGAAGAGAGAGAAGGTTATAGAGGTGGGAAGCCTCTAGACCTTACTTTTTGGGGGGGAAACATGTGATTAGAAAAATTAAGTGAATAAATAATATAAAATTAGGAATTATGTGGAAGGTGAAGTAAATTGGGAATTTGAATATTAGAAAAAAGTGAAAATGTGGAAAGTGAGATATTGCATGTAGTTAGGATTAATTAATTAATTAGCTTAAGGGGATGAAGGGGTGATGTTAATATGGGATATCAAAATTAGGTGTCGATATTAGACAAGATTAGTCAGGAGTTATTTTGGTGAGTAGAATTAGATACATACACTAATATTAATGTTTTGTTGGCTAAAATACCCAAAATTAAGACTCTTGGGCTCTTAAAAAAAACATTCATATTATTCGATATTTGGTCTCTCCCAAGAATTGGACCTCTTAACTAGATTTGAAAAAAAAATGTCATTTGAATAATGTGAACTTACCTTCTATTCTTTGCAACTACTATTATAATTACTACTTGCGTTTGATGTCACCACACTAAAATGTAATCGATCTGCTAACTTTATAAGCTTTTCCACATATAAATGGTGTACCCATTCAAAGTATATTTAGTATGGTCCAAACTCTCTAAGGTATAAAATTAGTAACCATTTAGTGATCATAAAGATAATTGTCATTTCGTGACACTTATATAAAATTATTGGTAAAGAAAGGACAAGAGTAAAAATCTAAAGTTGATTCTTACCTTTCATTCATTGGATGTATATATGTCATTAGCTCGATCCTCACAATTATTGGATCTTGTGTATATAACATCATATATGGATATCTACATGGTCATGCTTGTGTTCCACAAAAAATATGTGTTAGACAAGTAAATTTAGACTAGTCAAAGCCAAAGCCTGTAGTTTTATTAGACAAACATTGGACAGTGATAAGACATGGGTACTGAATGAATGATAATGATGTGTCCAACTAATAACTGAATGAATGATAATGACTAAAAGAATCCATGGCTCTAGTTTTAATAGGGTTTATCAAAGCACAAGTGAGTTTTATTTCTCATGTTTGGAGTCTTAATTGACTTAACCTGGTGTAAGAAAATTGATGTAATTGACTTGACTTGCGTGGAAGATGGGCCATGCATTGTTAATATTTCTAATTAAAATGCTGATATATTTCATTTTCTGTGTTATTGACAATTGAAATGTCATGAAATCAATAAATATTTCCACATGTGAATAGTAGCAAATGAGTGATTATATATTAAAATTTTAAATATGTACCTTTTAATATATTGTGCTTTTGGAACAACTCTATATAAATTTTGGTTCTCGATGTTTCAGATCATCATCCATGGTCCATCATCAGGGAAAATAAGATATGTATGGAACAACAAGACCCATCATTACATTTAAAGCTTAATAAAATAGTTGTTATAAAAACATTTACTAAAAAGAAAAAGAAGAAAAAATAAAAATAAAAATATTTTTTTCTTCTTTTTTCTTTTTGGTATTTTTTTTTATAATATCTATTTTATTAAGCTTTAAATGTAATGTTGGGTCTTGTTGTTCCATACATTTCTTATTTCTCCCATATATATATATATATATATATATATATATATATAAACAAAATATATTTTTTTCTAACTTGATTGCTATTAGTGAAATAAATATATACTTCACATAAATCTAATTCGAAATAATATATATTTGTTTGTATGTATGTATATATATACATACATACAAACAAATATATATTATTTCGAATTAGATTTATGTGAAGTATATATTTATTTCACTAATTCGAAATAATATATATTTGTTTGTATGTATGTATATATATACATACATACAAACAAATATATATTATTTTGAATTAGATTTATGTGAAGTATATATTTATTTCACTAATAGCAATCAAGTTAGAAAAAATTATAATTTAAAAATGATGAATTCAAAATGCATTTCAATAAGTATTATTTAAAATTACAAAATCAATCAAATTTTAAAATATTAAAGTCATATTTATTTTTCAACTAATTAATTATTAGTTTAATTAATATAATATATTTTTTAAGGAGAATATTTTTCATACATTCAATTTTTATGTTCATATTTCTAACAAATAAATCATACTTTATACAATATAACCATCAAGTAAACACACCAATATTTTTTTTTAAATGAAACATATTTTTAAAATGTTAAAAGCCATTAAAAAGATATATCCAACCTAACATAAAGACAAAAACCCCTTTATAGTGTGAACCTTCCTATGAATTTTCTAAACTAAAATATTCTCATGGAAAGTGTCTTAACTTTTTTTAATTGAAAATTACACTTCTATTAGTTTAAAATAAAATTTATAGTACAACGTCAATCATACCATTTTTTTTTTAAAAGTCACATTTTGAAAGCCAAACTAAGTTAAGAGAGCCTTGAGAGAAATCAAAATCCAAAAAAGGGCACAACCCAACCGATAACCATAGTTAAACTAACTTAAGTGCATACCAATTAAAAAAAGATAATGAAATAACACAAACAACAAGGAAATAACTAATACGCTACTGCAAACATGTTGGCTAATGGAGGAGGTGGAGGTGGAGGTAGAAGTTCATGAGGGTTTCCTCCCCAATGATCCTAAGTTGGGGGATCTTCATCAACTGGGAGGGGTTTCAACCAATCATCTTTGAAAAAAGAGATTCTCATGTCCAAGTATACATGGATGTCAGTGACCAAATTTCAAGGTCTTCCTAGAAAATAGAAAAAATTCTATGAAAAACACAACCCATATGACATAAAAAAATGATTTGTTGTTTCACATCAAACATACCCATTTCTTGGTATTACCCATTTATTCACAGCACTTGACTTGACTTGGTGAGATGGTCAACCCATGGCAGATTGATATTTCACAAAATAAATGTTCACGCAATGATGACCTTTCTACCTACAATTTGTCCCACAAAAATATTAGACATGTGTTAAGTCTTCAAGTGTTAGCTTAATACTTCCAATAAGATAATATCAGGAGTTGCTACAAAGATAAACGATACGTCATAAGGGGTGCAATTTTATGTTTTTAGTAAGGCAAGATTCTGTCAAGTAAAAGAGTGTAAATTGGTAAGTATACTTCATTAAAAATTTATGATCGTTGACCTCATCTCACCTTTTATGCATGAAATAGTAATAAATAATATAATATTTTTAATTTAAGTGATGATGGAAAATGAGGTGTTGTATTTATTCATACAACATGTAGACCAATAACTTTCTTCAAACATGAAACATGGAAAACTAAGTGGATCTTGGAGGAGGAGGGAAACTCCAACTTATATACAAGGGACTAATCTTGGAAAACACTTTATAAAGATTGTAAAAATTTGGTGCAAGTTTCTAATGACCCTTAAACATCAAATAGGACTAATTATAATGTTGGAACTAGATAAAAACCATGTCACCAAAATTAAAATCACATTCTGAATGGTATTGATTGATATGATGTTTTAGTGGTTCTATGGTAGTTGGGATTTTGAAGGATAATTACACATGTGTGGATTGTGACGTCAACTCCATGTATCTTGGAGCTACATATAAATTATTTTTGAAGAGAATTTGGTGGATGACCATAAACAAAATCATATGGGGTCAGCTTGGTGGCAATGTGGTATGTAGTGTTGTACCAATAATCAACAAGTGGTAACCATTTGACCTAGTGAGTATGTTGATTTGAGGCTAAATAATGTAGATAGGTCTCCAAGCATTTGTTGATAATTTATGTTTTACATGGATTAGTTTGAATATGGCATACAAAACTCAATAAAATTTGGGTTCCATAGACGTGGAAATATTTCTTACATAAGTGACTAGTAAAATTGGAATCATAGTCACACACAATTGAGGTAGGTAGCCCATGGAGGTGGTGGATCTAATATTAAAAGGTTTGAGCAACAATGGAGGTAGTAAAAAGATGATTGAGTGTGAAAAAATGGGCATATTTGGAGAGCCAATCCACCACCATGAGAATCACATATTTCTAGCTTGACTTGGGTAGTCCCTCAACAAAGTTCATGGAAATATTTGACCATACCCTAGTAGGGATAGGCAAGAGTTGGACAATTCCTGGGGTGGTGACAATTTCCCCTTTGTTATAATGGCACATTTCACATTATACCACAAATGTTTGATGTCATGTTTAGTGGATTCCCATAAAAAAATTAGAAATCCTTACATATGTTTTAAAAAACCTGAGTGGCTTGTTGATGGAGAGGTATGCAACTTGAATATAATTGTTTGTCTCAGTGTTGATTAGCGTGACATTACCAAATATACTTGGTGGTTTATATAGTGACCATCCAAAGAGTAATTTTGTTGATAGGCAAGGTTAGTGGTCACTTATTGAATGAGTTTCTAAATTTGGTGTCATGGGACCATTTTTATTATGCTTGATGTATCCAATCTGACATGGGAAAGGATAATATACACAAGGTTGTTTGTTCTTCATAATTTTAAGATAACACATATGTGACAATATTATCTTTACCCTTGTTGTAGTTAACTTCATAGTCATATCCCATTAATTTGGTTACCCATTTTTATTACTCAAGTGAAGAAACTCTTTTCTCTAATAAGTACTTGAGGCTATTGTGATTATTTTTTATGCAGAAGGGCTTCTTGACTAGGTATAGGCACCACTTGTTGATGGTATGGAGTATAACTAACATCTCTTTCTCATATGTGGAATGAGAAAAGTTTTTGCATATAAATCCCTTGTTGGTGAATGTGAGGGGTTGAACATCATACATTAGAATGGCTCCAATGCCACTTTTAAAGGTATTAATTTTGATGATAAATGGTTTAGAGAAATCGGGCATCTCTAGAACAGGTGTAGTGCACTTTGCATTATTGAGAAGTTTGAAGGCTTGTTTACTACATCAAACCAATGAAAGGCATATTTTTTAACATTGTCATTAATGGAGTGACAATTATTCCATAATCATAGAAATTTTTCTATAATATTTTTGCATCCTAATTCCTCGACAAACAAACATGCTAGATTATTTGTGGATATCTGCAACTAACAAATTCAGATTTAGTTGTATTTATGACTAAGCTTGGGATTTATGCTATTATGGGATATTAGAATATTGCTTAGATATATAATGATACATGATTGGTTACTGTGAATTGGTTAATGCATGTGTTTACATTTCAAGGAATATAATGTATTATTTCAGTTATATTTATTGCTATATGATTATCATGTGATATGATCTAATTACCTGCATATTGTGAGGTGGAAGTAGGAGAACTCATCCCACAGAGCATACCAGAGAGAGCATCATTGGAGAGGGTGACATAAATGAAGACATCGAAGGTTGCCAGAGAGCTAGTGAAACCCTATACACACCACAATAATTAGTATATGGTAGAAATGAATAAAAAATAGCTTACTTATGGTGTGTTTAATTAATTGCTTGAAGTATTTATTTCTATGGTTTGTCAGAGTAGGTAAAAATATCATAATGATTTCTTTTGAGTGTTGACTCATTTTTTTATTAATGATGATAGGAATAATTTTGGCAAAAGTAAATTAAAAATATGAGTTATTTGTAACTTTTGAAACTATCATATAGAATTGTTATAATATATTTGGATGCGAATTTAATTTAATAAAATCAATGAGTTTAGCATTCCATTTTTAAAGTATATTAAAAAAAAATAGAAAAATATATTAAAAAGAAAAGAGAAATAAATAATTAAAAATTAAAACATCTAAAAGAGTTAAATATATTAAAATAAAACAAAAGAGAAAAGCTAAAAAAAAAGCTTTGCCTGATATCTTGAAAAGGGGAAGAATAAAGAGTTAGCCTTGGGAGAGTATGGCATACCATTCTGGAAGGAGGGAGATAAGGAATAGAAAAGAAGTGAAGAAGAAGATCATCCACCCAATTTGCCAAGTATGTAATGTTTTTGAATTTTAGGAATTGTTTATTCTGGGTGATTATTGTTCTCCAAGTTTTTGTATGTCTTTATTTCAAAAGTCTGAGAGGAATAATTAATTGAGAGAATATAACTACACATAATTGCTTAGGTGGCTTAGAGGCTACCAACCAAATCAATCCATACAACTCTCTTAGATATGGTGTTCCACATAAATGAGTGTTCAATTTATTGCATGAAATTTTATCAATAAATCTATGGTGACTCATGCAAGCACATAGGCATTTAGCCACTACATAATAAATGGGTAATATAACCAATGGGTGGTACACATTGGGTTGTGTTTGTTTTATGGGAGCAGGGCATCTATGTTGTACCTATTTTAAAGCTATTGCATTTTATTTTCAAAAATAATGTCATATGAAAATATGTTTTTCAGGCTGAATTGACTATATAGACTAGACTATAGTCATGAATTGTTGGAAATGTTCATGATGCTATGAATTTAGTATTAATTAATGGCTGAATATTACTTTCAATCAGTGTAGTATGTTTTGAAGTCTTTACTCATTTATTATTTTAGCCTTTAAATATTCTTTCCTCGTTTATGTCATTATTTATGTATTTTATGTTTGCACACTAGATCTAAACATTGTTATAAACTTGTTTAACCCATGGCATCGCCTATCTCTTTTTCTGTGATCAAACTTCTAGTTGTAGGTTCTGCAATGTTGAATATAGATAATTTTTTAATCATTTCTATCAAGTATTAAATTGTTATCTTTTTGGTGGAAATAATAATAATAATAATAATAATAATAATAATAATAATAATAATAATAATAATAATAATAATAATAATAATAGAGAGTTGTTGTTAACACCTCAGAGATAACCATGTAAATTTTGCAGTTCCCTTCTACTCTTGAGTCACTGTATTACTTAATAAGGGTCATTGCATGGCATCATTATGTCCTTTGGAATCTCTATAAATTGTAAATCATCACTGCATTTTAGTTGACACCCTGAATAAATGACTTGAATCACTATATTATTTTTAGTCAAAGTCTTTCTCATTCATGGGTAGAGTTGATTTAGTTTTAAACAAAGTACATGTTGGAATTTTCAATCCACTGTAGCATGTATCCAACTAACTATTGTAAATTTCTCTTTGGTTTGAGTGGATAATGTTTGGTTTAGCATTTATTTTTAGTGTTGAATGTAAGTTACCAATGAGTTGGTCAAGTGTAGTGATGGGGTGCATTTACCTTCCATGATGGCAAGTAGTCCTTTCATCCCCTAATTTATTATGATAACATTTTAATCATAATCAAAAAAATAGTGTCTACAATTAATTTGATATATAAAGTAAATATTGACATATAAAATTTAGTCATATAAAATTTAGCAACGGATGTGCCATATTGATATTCTTGGAAAGACAATATTTTCAACTCCAATTTTATAATATTTAGATAACATTCAAATATATATATATATATATATATATATATATATATATATATATATATATATATATATATATATATATATATATATTAGTTACTCCCACATTGTTATATAGAAATGAGGTTTCGGAGACATTAAATAGTGGTGTCATATTTAAAAACTAAAGCTAGCTGGGATCGCCATATTCCAATGTGCTAGGCATAGCCTTATTTATGCCTATGGAATTAATTAATTAATTGATGACCATATGTTTTGCCATGGCATTCAATTGATAGTAGTCTTTGAGATGACTCTACTCACTGAATTTTAAATATCTAATCATGCTTGTTAATTTAGCTAATGGTAATTATGTAAGAGTTAGGTATTACCATAACCTTAGTGATCTATGATTAATTATCACTTAGTGTTGAATTAATCACCATATTCTTGTGGTTTTATGTGTACTACGGAAGGATGAAAGTAATATGTGGCGTGTTGCACCTATAAGTGTTACATAGATAAAAGAGTTAAATGTTATGAAGTTTATAGGAGGAGTTTTATGTGGCATTCATGAATTTTTCCAGGTATGGTATTTAGTATAATTATTAAAAAAGGGAAACTTTTGGAAAAAATATCAGCATTTTGGCTATTTATATAATGGGTCAAATTATTGAATACCTAAATCTATACATAGTGATAAAAGAGCATAATTCCTATTGTGCATACCTAAGTTTGGGAAATTTTATCTTGTATTCACAGAATTATACTAAAGCCCCAAAATTTATCATAGTCAAACCCTACAACATCATAATGGTTAAATAATATCTTGAGAATCTCTTTAGAAAATGTTAATATTTGTAGGTGTTAATATGACTAATAGTGTGTACATGTATAGAGGGGTGTATTCTTAAGTTTATATTTCCATGGGTAGATTATAAACTATGTTAAGGATTTACATAATAGCTAAGTTTTGAATGCATCCATTCAAACCCCTAAAATGTATAGCCAACACTAATCTGGATTATCATATGTTTCATGTGTGTGTGAGTCTTATTTTGCTATATCTATCAATGAATTTAACTATGAAATATAAGTATGAAATAAAATGGTTGTGTTGGGACATATGCCTAAGCTTCTAATTAGGAATATGATTTTACCTAGTCATCCAGTGTTCGAGGGACCAAAACTAAAATAGTCTCATAGAAAAATGGAATGGGATATTTAAATGAATGTTATAATTGGTTTATGAATCCTCTATTTCTTTGATTGGTTGTTAGTTATATTTTTCATACTTATGTGTAATAAATGATTATGATAGTTTTTATTTATATCCATCATATAATGGTGCATCGTGATGTGTGCTTATAGATATTTTTATTTGAATGTTGGTAATTAGTTTAAACTTAGGGTATACCTAGGTAGTAAAATCCCATGATTATTATTATTATATATGTGATTTGTTTGATTCTTGAAATCATAAGTTTGGGTAATGAGTTATTATGAATTTGGGAACCTATGATAGTATGGCATATCATAGAGTACTATAGTACAGATATATGTTATACCTATATGGTACATACTATAATTGTTATGCCTAGACTCATATCTACATTTGATTGATTATATGTAACCGTGTTGGATATTACTATAAATAGTATGTTTGGGATAGTTAGTAGGAATATATGGATGATTGCATACAACCTTGAAAGTTTAACGAATGTTATGATAGTATATTATTATGTTTCATGTGAACTATGATTTGCTTTTTTATATCTAGTTGCTTGAACATAAGTTGTATTTTCATGTATTTATGACTACTTTATTATGATTGATTGTGGAAAACTAGTAGATATATCTTAGAATAATAGACTATGGTAATAAAGGTTATCATAAGGTGTATTATGTTTCAAAAATAATAGTAGTGAAAATATATAGTTAAATATGTATTTACTTGGGTGGTATAAATTGTAGTGATTATTTCTAGTATAGGATAGAAATTAATGTAAGATTCATTCATATGATTGACAAAATAAATGTATGTTTTGGCTACTCTTATGTCTATCATAATATATAATGTGTTTTTTAGTACGATGTAACGTAAATTAATCTTGTGATTGAATTATATTTGACCAATTTGCATTGTTGATATGGAGTAGGGAGTGAAATGGACTTCACTGTCTTACTAATATCACAATGAGAGATGAAGATAGTTTGATCAAGTGGTGTGTATGAATTTGATTGATCTAGATCATTATTATTTATTATTTGTACAAATTTAGGCCAAATTATGTTTAGTGAGACATTATCATTACATGAGTGGGATTTACATGTTTGTGTTATATATTGTAATAGAATAGTTTTCTATGATACACTACATGTTTAGTTTAGAAATCACATGGCACATAGCTACTTATTTGTTTCTTTGGATTCCCATGATATCACTATCTACTCATCCATGAAGGGAGGGACATTTTCTAATGGGATTAGTGCGAGCAATCATTGGTCTGTGGTTGGTGTATAAAAGTGATTGATGATGCTCTCCCTCCCCACAACAGTATTACCTATCGAGATGACACTTGAGATTACCATAGATACTTGAGTTCAAGAACAATGCTCTAAGAGAACCACGTATCTTATATGTATATTATATTGTATTGTAATTATTATTAAATATTGTCATGAAGAGTTGTAATTATTTTTTATTTCACATTGATAGCGGTGACTTTGTATTTGTATCAGCTATGGTTGAGTTTTTATAATTACTTTATATATTTGTGAATTGATATGTACTCTCATGATATTAGAGATCAATATTATGTGATGTATTATGCTTGTTGCTATTATCACACCTTGAGTATTTATTAAGGTCTCTATAGATTCTTGTGGTGTAATCTATATTTGGTATATGTGTTTAATTTTTTTTTAAAATCATGTATTTATATGTCTAACCCAACGAGGTTGTTAAAAATAACTTGTAAGTCCAAAAATGTTGTGAATACTATTGAGTGATATAAGTTCAAACCAATTTTTCATAGCCTCAATGTTTTAAGGATCCTCTTTGATGCCTTCCTTAGAGATGATGTGTCCAAGATACTCAATTTCATTTTTTCCAAAATCACCCTTGGACCATTTGGCACATAAGTGGTTATTATAAAGAACTCATAAGGTATAGTCCAAATATATCACATGCTCATCCATTTACATCTATAGATCAGAATTCCATCAAAGAAAACTAGTATGAAATTGCATTAAAATGGCCAAAAGATCTTGTTCATTAAGCCTTGAAAGGTTGATGGAGAATTCATAAGGCTAAAGGGAATGATGAAAAAATCATAAATGCCATCATGAGTTCAAAATAATCTCTTAGTAATATCATTTCCCTTGATGCATATATGATGATACCTTGATCACAAGTCAATATTCATGCAATTCATCTAGTCACTTATCAATCCCCAGAATAGGAAACTTGTACTTAATAGTGATTTTATTGAGAGTGTGGATGTTGGGATCTTTTACTTTAGTTTAGAATGACTTATCCTAGTCCCACACCTAAGGTAATAAGTAATCTAATGAGCTAGTGCATTGGCATATCATGCGATAAATGATCTTCCTTACTCACCTGAAGCATGCAACTTAGCAATGGTTTTTGTTAGTTCTATCATGTAATGGTGTATGAATTGAGATATCTATACTAAGGTGCTTATATAGGCACATAGTTATAACCATAAACATCATAATATAGTTAATCCTAACAATTCGCTCATTCCATACTTAAGTTATTCATCACGAAAAAAGATAGGTGCAAATTGAAAAAATGAGTAGTAGTACCATTGATTTTATAATAAGTTTACAAAATGTATTTCAAAAAAAATAGGTATTCTATCTCATTACATATTAATATCACCATACATAGGTCAAAAAACATATCAAGATCATGAATAAGCTCAAAATTACAATTAACAATTACCTTCCTAAGTAAAACTAGGGGGTATTAATACATGGTTTTACCCTGACTATTATGTTACAATATTAATATAAAAATGATGAATTGATAATGACCAGTTCCCCCTATATATCCTCTGTATGTTAGATATATATTATCATGATCCTATATTCTCATGAACTGGTGCTAGATTCATGCTTGACTATTCTCCTCTGATGCTCATGTCAACCACTTCCTAACCATCTCTACTTTATGCACCCTTGTCCAATTCATACATTATTTTCAAAGTCTTACATCCTCAGTTCCTCCATATTTTTTTCATATTTTTTCCTCGTGAATTGCTTCTCCCATCACAAGGCCTTATGTGCCATATATCTCTCATGCCTTGGCTCACTTTCGCACCTCTATCTTTTGCGTTGTTTCTAAAAAGTAGTTAGAGTAAATCAATATAAAATTTGGGGTCCAACATTAACCCCCACTAAGCCAACACTTGTAATAGGTCCTAAGTGGAAACCCCCCCCCCCCCCCCCCCCACATCTATTACCATGTCTTCAAACATGGAAAGATCAACCTTCATCAGCTTCTATATTATTATCAACATAAGTTTGGTGAGTTCCTCTCATGCGTGCTTTATGAATATCATTGATGACTCAATAGTCATTAGTATTATGCGTGTACACATCACATATTTTACAATATAGTTACACTTTAGCCTAGGTAGTGTGTTGAAGCAATGGATAAATTCTTACATCATGATCCTCCTGACATATATCACAAGACTATTTTATTACATTACAAACATTCCTCCAAGGATAATTATTCTTGTTATGACCTTCAACATTGAGTTCAATACTTCATAGGCCATTGCACATCTCTTGAGTATTATTGGCTATTATCTTCTCCAGCTAAGAATCCATATCAATAATTTGAGCTTCCATAAAGGGGATGATCCTCATATCTTTACTTCCCATAACTTCAGCATGGAGAGTAGTTTCTAGTGCCTTGCACAGGTCAATAAAGGTATTTTGGGATAGATATTGATGAAAAGTAAGTAAAAACCCTCCAAAAATCTATTGAACATGATGTGTTGGGTTCATCTCAAATGATAGTTTTGAAACAAGCATTTTGAAACATGTATCATACTCGTGCACTCTCTCAATGAACTCTTGTTTGATATCCTTTAGGGAAACAATACTCTAGGATGTCAAACTCTTAGAAAAAATCAATTTTAAATAATTCATGATTGACAATGGCTTATTGAGGGTTAAATTTATAGTAATATTTATGCATGTAATCTAATAAAATATTATAAAATTGAGTAACCTTTCATTTTGAATAAGGGATACCCCACACTCACCAAATGAGTTCACACTTATGAATGTGTTCCACCATATTTTAAACACATTAATATTAGGGGAGATGAAGCTTCATATCATAGTATATTATAGGTACACTTGGTGGTTGTAGTGGACCTTCTTGTGGCACTCCTCCAGTCCCTAATATGGAACTATGAAACTATATGGAACTATACATTATGAAAAACTGAAAAACATTGTGATACATATCACAATAATTCATATTAAAATATTATCAAACAATTTAATTAATCAAATTTAACTAGCAAAGCATGAGTACATCAAAGTTATCAAAAATAGATTTAGGTCAATGGAAAAATTATATGATAACTTAAATCAACAAGAAATCCCAAATATTTGACAAGTAAATATATAATCTTGCAAAATATTTAAAAGGATGCATTTTTATAAATGTAAATAGGCACTGAATGTGAATACTTTTAGAAGAATTATTAGTACCTAGTGGAGGTATTATTGTTTTTACTTTTGGATTTTATTTTGTTTAATGTTTCCATGCCACCCAATCATAACAACTTCTAAAATATGTATTTATAATTTTTGAATGTTTCACAGATGAAATAATATTTTATATGTATTTTCAAGTTATAATTAACTACAAATTAAATTGTACATAATTTCCCAACCAAAACATTTCAAATTATTGTGATGCCTATTTTCCTAAAGTCTGGGGACTTCAAACTATGTTTTATTTAATCATTTTTAATGTTTTCAAAAAGGCTAAAATATTTTACTATTTTCCTCTGATTGACAATAAACCTTAAATACTATTCATAGACTGGACCAATGGAAAGCATTTCATCCTCAAAAATTAATATTGATCTTGGTCGATATTAGGGGGGTTTAATGCATGCAATGGTCTGCTAGCAAAGGCCACTTGTACCCTTATAGGTAGTGGTGTGTCAATTGGATGGCTCTACAACAATTTGGGGTACTCATTTATCTAAAATTTAGAGATATTTGTGGCTCTTCTAGGGTTCACAATGTCTGTTTATTTGTTATAGAGATGGAAAATATAAAGCCTAAATCAATAGAAGTTTTAAAAAGGAATGTCTTTCCTCAGTGAACTAGAAATGGAGCTAAGTGTAGTTGTTATATTCATTTCATTCTTGATAAATGTGGTTGTTATCACTATAAACTTATCTCCTAAAGATAAGGAAACTGTAATGATTTGGACCTCAACAAGTCCTCATTTCTTATCAAGGTAAGTTGGTCTCTATTTTAATTTATCCCACTCCAGATTGTATCATTATTTGATATCTAATCTTGAAAATAATTTTTATTAGAATGCATTTGATTCCACAAATATAGTATTAGGGTTGCATAGTGTAAATTATGGAGTTATAAAATATGGATTCTTTGGATTTGTGTGTAGCATGTTTTAGGACAATGGAGCTCAAGAGTGTTTACAGTTACACTGTTGGCATCAAGTCAGGGTTTAATTATCTTTGAAACATCTGTAGTATAATATGTGATGTAGGCAAAAATATTAAAGCATCCTTAAATTTTGGTTTGATTTTATTCAAGTCTATGCAAATCAGTAAAATTAACAATAAGGGAATTTGAATAATTTTTTTAGGTATTTTCAAATCTAAAAAATAAAGTCCTAGCTATGTAATATTATGACAAGGAGCATTAAAATATTATTTAGTTTAGTGGTGGGGAAGACTAATTATTGTCATCTCTATATATTCTCTTGATTTTCTACTAAATATCAACCTCTAATTTTTATTGATCCTTGAAAAATCAATTCACTAGTTTTATTCAATATCATGCAAATGATATTGTCATTTGAATTTCCATTTACTTTCATCCCCCTAAGTTTAAAAAAAATTAGGAAATGTATCAAGTTGAAGGGGTTGTATCAAATTCTTGTTAATATAATAACACAATTTAAACCTTTTTTCTTTTACAAAAACATTTGTTTCCATAAATTTATAGAATGGATACTCATGAGATTTTTTATTAATTACATTGTTTGATGTCATTTTATGGAAAAGGAGGATTACATTATTTCATGGAATACGGTCATTATATTTTAATGTATTTTTGCTAAATAAAATAATATTTGGTTTACCTTTAAAACTGTTGTAAATTTAAATTCTGCCAATTCCATCTGGGCTCCCTTGAATTTGTTTGTATATATATAGACTTACAAAAATAGGGGTAGGCTTGTGGCTTCTCTTATTTCCAAATCAAAAACCCATGTTAGGTATGGAGCTTGATTGCCTTCCAAGATTAGAGATTAAAAATTTGATGTTATTTTAGCCAGGTTTTGGATCCCATTCTTTGTATCCACAATGGTGTAGGAGGTTACAGGAGGGTGAACCCCCATTGCAGGGTCTGGGGGGATGACCCCCTGATGGGGGGTCTGGGGACTGTGTGCCCTAGTGGGGGTTGGGGGGAAGCACCCCTGAAGAAAAAAATTTATTAAAATTACCTTGTAAAATTATAATTTCATAGTCAATCTGAGTCATTGATTAAAGGTTTTAAGATCTAATCGTAGAGGTTATGTTTAGGTGTTTTTACCCTAAAATGTATTGTTATATGGTTGAGATGAAAGATGAAATGGATTACACATAGAGAGGAGGCAGAAAGAGGTAGAGAGGTGTAACAAGGTTTGTTTCTAGATTTGTTTCTCCCTTGTATTGATGGAAATAATATAATGGACAAGTTTGGTGGATGTAGCCCATCTTGGGTGAACCACGTTAAATCTGGTGTCTCTTATTTTGTGCATGTTTATGATTATTTTCTATATGTTTGATTGATTCATTTCATAATTTCTCTTGTATGTGATTTAGGGATAAATCTATGTTTTATTTTATTCTAACAACCTAAACACAAAATAGGAGCAGTTCTGTTGCAATTGATTCATAGTTCATGTAACACAATACTTACAACACTAACAATTACCTTTGAATTTTTTGTTTTGTATATTTGATAAGATCCATCTCCATCTTCCTATTGTAATTCACTTTTTTACATTAAATTACTTTGGACACCACTTACAATTCAATTAAAAATCATCTTCTTCATAGAAAATGGTAACAACCCCAATGACATAATCCTATGACCAGTACTCAAACCACAACATGACCCTTGTTAATACATATTCAAACCCTTTTAAATACCTCACTATTAAAATGAATGATAAAATATTCAATGTTTTTTCAATTGTGTTAATATCAATACTGTTAATATCAATAAGTATGATATTTCAAACTTTGACAACTTCCAACTACTCCATGTTATATTGATATGCATTGCCTCCAAATCACCACTCACATCTAAAATTTTCACCTTCAAACCACCAAGCTAGGTTGAAAATAACATAATAATAGTAACAAAAATAATTGCTAATTTAAATGTTTGAATGAAATCCTTTCCCACAAACCCTACAAATATTCGTTATCATTGCACCTCATGTTTTTAAAATGTTATCCTCTATTTGCATCCATGGCATCACCTTAATATTATGTTATTACTATTACCATATTTAATTATTTTTATATATTAAATAAATATTATCCATTTATTTTAAAAACATAACATTATATTAAATTGCTAGTAAATTTTAAATACAATTAGTATATATGTTTTAAAGAATGATATCTGTTTATATATTTTATATAAATTTATCTAAAATATATATTAATATTTTATATTATTAAAAAATATAAATATCATATTATTAATTTAATATTATAATATAAATAAATTCATAAAAACTGATTTATTTTATAAATAATTAGATAAAATTAATAATTACTTTAAAATATTAAATTTATTTTACATTCAAATTTATTTATTTAAATTATTATTTGTGATATATTATAATATTAATAAATATGAATATTATATCATATTGTAATATAAATTAATTTATATATTAATTATTATATTTAAATATACAATAATTATTATAAATTATATATCTTATTAAATATTATTAAATTATAAAGACCTTAAGCATAGCCTCTAAACGATTAACTTAAACTCAATCCTTTAACGGTTTTATTCATTACTTTAAATTCTTAAAAGTGTTACATAGAATGATTTAAAAGCAAAATTATTATTATTATTATTTACCTTCCATTTAAAATTTATACTTTAGCTTGATGATTATATACATGTTAATTTCATTTTTGTTATGAAAAGTAAATAAAAAAAATATTATTTATTTTTTTAAAATATCATGTGGGTTATTTAGTCATCCACCAAAATATAAGTTCTAAGAGATACAAAAAAGAATGAAACCAAGATCATGTTGCAATAAGGAAAGGGATCACAATTCTTGCATGATGACAAATCATGGGTGATGATTTGAAACACACTGGTCAAATAAATTGCACACAATTATCGCCTAAAAATCTTTTTAACATTTTCATACACTATGAAAACATCAAAGTTCTTAAAGGGATTAATGTTCTCTTTCTTATGATTTTTATTGAAAAAAGTTTAATGTTTTACCTTTTTATCCTCTTGCTTTTTTCCACTATCATTTTTATTTTTGCATTTATTTTATATATATATATATATATAGAATTAATTTTTCAAACATTGTGTCAGTTTTATATATTTTTTAATATGTTAGTTATAAATTAATTAAGATTGAATAATTTTTAAAAAAAAATAAAAAAAATTCTCATTTATTAATTAATTAAAAGTCAACACACTCACAACTTCACAACTCTTCAACCCTTTGGATGTCACTATAAGAATGTTCTATTCGCATAATTAAATAATATTATCAATTTTGTTTAAGGAGTGGGAGAAATATAATGTAAATTTTCAAATAAAGGAGTCAACATGAAAAAGAAATATAATGTAAATAATGATATAAAGGATGTTGACATAAAAAAATAGGATAATGTAAATGCTTAATTTTTATACAAGGTGGTAATTAGTCATAAAATTATACTATTCTAGGGTACTTGGGTGTTTATTGATCATTGGTTCAGATAAGGGTTTTATTGGCACATTTCCCTTATGTTTCTTGTTGCCTCCCATCCTTTTCTCTTTCATTTCCTCTCTTTCCTCTTTCTATTTCTAATCCAAATTTCAGATCTAATATGTTAGCTAAATTAGACAATTAGTCTCAAACTCTATCTGTGAATGTGAATCCAAGCATCTCATAGCATATAACTTCTTACCTCTTCTAATTTCTATTCATTTCCAATAAGATATATTCTTTTTTATTTACTTTATTATTTAGAGGGGCTCAAGAGTATTCATTTCTGATAAAATCAAGATAAGATATCGAGACCCCATTCTCCAACTAGCCTATCTATGATATGAGGCACATCATTATCATAATCATGACAAGAGGGAGTTGAGGGAAACTATAGATATATATTGGGCCTATCTATATCTATATGGCCACTTTGGACCACTATTTCTATATGGGACCAACACACCTAAGGACAAACACTTCAATATATAGGGCTAGTTTCCCCTTGGTCTAACCCACCCACCTCTAAGCTGAGTAAACTAGGTCGAGTCTATATCAAGTCAAGATCAGCCATATATAGACTATTATCACTTATGTAATAAATGTTTGTAACACACTTATGGTAAGACATTCAATTCTCAAGTAGGGGTTTGGAAATGCAATAGTCAAAGACCTAGAAAATGATTAGCTTATGATACAAGTCCTGAAATTGAATATGAGTGGCATTAAAATTACTTTAATATTATAGATTTGGGTTCCTCTCAAAAAGTTATGCAAGTTCAAAAAATGGAATGTGATTTTGATTATGTATGTCAAAGTTATGTCTTCTAGGAATTACATGAGATCTCAAAATGACTCCCTGCACTTAAGAGATGGATTGTCAAAAGAAACCCATGGCTTGCATTTTTTTAGGCCATGAAATGTCATAAAAATGTGTGATGCTATTGATTTTAGTTGTAAGAACAAATTAACAGTTTGGATTATGAATCATCAGTTATTGGATGGGTGAGAAAGATGTTGCCTTCTATTTCTGACCCTTGGGATTCTAGATTCGAGTTGATGCATTGTTCTTGTGTATATATGAAACTATAAAAGGTAATTGAAGCAATATAATTAGATTTGAGTCTTGAAAGAAGGGATTGATGTAAATCTATTTGGGTGTAGTAATGTAGCTCAGATGTGTTGTACCTCCATCAAATGGTTGGAGTTGAACTCACTTGGGTGATGGAGTGCAACTCAAATGTGAAGTCCTTTCCTCATTGAGGCATATAATTTCATTGTTTTCTTAATATTTATTCTTATTATGTGTTCTTTGTATATATTTTGGAGTTGGGACATGGTAAGGAAAGTGAAAGTGATCAAATTACAAAGCATGTATTGATGTTTTAACATGTGAAAATTTAATAAACATTCATGAAGACCTTTAAAAGGAAATAAACTTGTAATTATAGAGTTAGATAGTGGTAAGAGGAGGAGATGTTTTAATCTTATGTAGTTTTCCAAAATTGGATTTCTTAATATTAGTCTTGTGTCCCTTTTCATTTTTTTTTCTTGTGTGTGTTGTTTCTTTGTTTCAACATTTAGTTTCCTTTCAAGTATGCAACATTTACAATTCACGTATTGTTCACATTTTTTGACTACTTTATAGAAATTACATGTGAAAACAACAAGCTAATCAATAAATGAATACTTAGGAGTTAGTAGGATTTATATTAATGAATTATGTGTGGAATATCTACCAAATTATAGATTAGATTGGTATCAGAGCCAATGCACTCATAATCTGATCCACGTAAATTATGGATGAAATTGGTATTAGAGAAATTAGTGTTTGATTGTGGTGGGTTTTATGGTTTGAAAATTGTGTAGATGTATTCTCATTACTTGGATAACAAAATCTAGAGGAGATGGTGTCTTGATTCTTTGATAGCAAGGTGCATTCTAATGCTACTATTATTGTTGCTAGAAAACAGATGGTAGAAGACATTATGGGTGTTATGATGTGAAGATATTTACTTACAGTATTTGATGGAAAGGAACCTTAAGGTATGTTAAAATGTGAATGTATGAGTTCATAAATTTTAAATGTCTAAATGTTTGTACAAATTACTGAACTAGTTGAAAATAGTGAATAAATCAGCAAGAAAAACTTTAGATCTTGAAAAATCTATATAGTTTTCTAAAGAAATAGAAAATACCCACATCATATATTTTAAATCCAAAAAAAACAAATTTTTTTTTCCTAGTTTAAGTAACAAGTGATATGAAATCCAAAGATTTCAAAAAAATACCTTGAAACCCTCCAAAAATTATGAAAATTTTACTGTCATGAAACTAGGTTTTGTTTATAGCCAATCCTAGGGTTTTAACACCTTATGAATTCAATAGTGCTATTTGTTTTTCATTTGGAGACCTTTGTTGTATAGATCTGCATGAATTTTCTAGAAACCCAACCAATCCCTTGAAAATTGAAATCAAGAAAAATCCCTGAATAAGCTAGAATGCTAGATTTAACAATACGGATAATGGCATTCAACTATTAAAAATGCTCTAATACCATGTTAGAGTAGGCTATAATCAAAGATCAACCATATAGGATTGAATACATGAATAAAACTTGTACGAAGTCGTGAAATCTAGAAGAAACAACTCAAGGAAGAAACTTGTTTTCATAAATAAAAGTTGAATTAATAAACATTAATCAAGAAATATATATGAAGGTACTTTATATAGGTAGAAAATAAATGTATCCCAACATCTTCATGCATGTTGGATTATTTTTCTCAATAACCTTTATTAAAACTAAGCAAGCTAACTAGACCATGTAGGTAAAACCACATACCTAAAGAAATTGTAAAACAAATTAAAGGAGGATTTTCCAAAGAAATAGTGACTCAAATCAAAATAAATAATAACATATCAATTTATAAAAGATGGTAACTCCAATAAAAATTTATTCTATAAATTAGTCCTAAACCAAGAGAAACCTCAATGTGGTCCTTATCTTAAAGCTTCAACATGGTAGGATTTTGCATAAACTAGAGCACATAGTCCCAACAATAAAGTTATTCTTCTAAGATTTATTAAAATGATGGTGTTCTCAAGGCACACCCTATATATTTAATATATAAGAGGGGTCCATTGGCCAAATCTGAAAGAACATCTTTAGAGAAGCCTTCCCTTAAATGTCAAACCTTGCTTGCTCAATTTCAATTTTTAAATTACAAAATATTTTAATTCATTAGTAAAAATGAATTCCTTGTCTTAAGAACTTACAATAAATATCCATAAATTTTAAAGAGATTATTTTTCATTACAATCTTCTATTGAACATGTGTTATTACAACCTAAATATGTGTGTGTGTGTGTGTGTGTGTGTGTGTGTGTGTGTGTGTGTGTGTGTGTGTGTGTCTGTGATAACTAGTACATAATGGCACTACAATTGTCCATTGATCTGAAACTAATTTAAAATGACATGGAAACATATAAACATTGAAATGTAAAATATTTAATAATTGAAATTGAAAAAATAAAATTTAGAAGTTTAAATACACTTATTTGCAATATATGTAAGCATCAGATCAAATTTTCATTAGTAATTCTACAACTAGTAGAAATCCAATCAATAAGGTGATTAATATAAAATTATACATTATGAAAAAAGGAAACACATTGTAATACATGATCACAAGAATCCATATTCAAATATTATCAAACATTTTTATTGATCAAACTTAACTAATAAAGCATAAGTAAATCAAAATTATCAAAATATCATTTAGGTCAATGGCAAACTTATATGATAGCTTAAATCAAAAAGCAATCCCAAATATTTGACAAGTAAAGATATATAATCTTCCTAAATATTTAAAAGGATGCATTTCTAAAAATATAAATAGGTGTTGAATGTGAATAATTGTAGAAGAATTATTAGTACCTATTGGAGGTACTATTGCTTTTGGCTTCAGCTTTTAGTTTGGTCAATGGTGCCATACCACCCAATCATAATAACTTCTAAAATATGTATTTACAATTTTTGAATGTTTTATGAATGGAATAATGTTTTTTTTTAATGTATTTTTCAGTTACAATTGACTACAGATTTAATTTTACACAATTGTCCAACCAAATCATTTCAAATTCTTGTGATGCCTATTTTCGCAAAGTTTGGGGACTTCAAACTATGTTTTATTTAACCATTCCTAATGTTTTTAGAAAGGCCAAAATATTTTACTATTTTCCTCTGACTGACAGTAAACCTTGAATAATATTCATAGACTATGCCAATTGAAAGCATTTCATCCTTCAAAAACAATATGGATCTTGATCGATATGGGAGTGGTGGGGGGGGGGTGGGTGGGGTGTTAGTACATGTGAGGGTCTACTAGCAAAGGCCACTTATGCCCTTCTAGGTAGTGGCATGTCAATTTAACAAATCTAAAACAATTTGGGGTACTCATATATCTAAAATATAGAGACATTTGTGACTCTTCTAGGGTTCATAATGTTCATTTATTTGTTATAGAGATGGAAAATGCAAAGCCTAAATTGATAGAGGTTTTGAAAGGAATGTTTTTTCATCAATGAAATAGAAATGGAGCTAAGTTTGATTTCTCTACTAAATTCATTCTTGATAAATGTGGCTATTATCTCTATGAACGATGTTGTTTGTTCAATGCTAAACTTATCTCCTGAAGATAGGGAAATTGTAATGATTTGGACCTCAACAAATACTAATTTCTTATCAAGGTAAGTTAGTATCCATTTTAATTTCTCCCACTCCAAACTATATCATTATTTGATATATAATCTTGAGAACAAATTTTATTAGCATGTAGTTGATTCCACAAATATAGTATCAGTGTTGCATACTGTAAATTATAGAGTTATAAAATATGGATTCTTTGGACTTGTGTGCAGCAGTTTTTAGGACAATATGGATTCTTTGGTATTGTTGGCATCAAGTTAGGGTTCAACTATCACTGAAACATGTGTGGGATAATATGTCATATAGGTAAAAATATTAAATCATCCTTAAATTATGATTTGATTTTATTCAAGTCTATGCAAATCAGTAAAACTAATAATAAGGGAATTTGAATAATTTTTTTAGGGATTTTCAAATCTAAAAATAAAGACTTGGCTATGTAATATTATGATGGGGAGATTTAAAATATTATCGAGTTTAGTGGTGGGGAAGAATAATTATTATTTTTTCTCTATGTATTCTTAATTTTCTAAAAGAAACCAACATCCAATTTGTACTGATTCTTGAAAAATGAATTCACTAGTTTTATTCAATATCATGTAAATGATATTGTCATTTTAATTACCATTTGCTTTGATCCCCCTCTAAAATTTTCCCAACAATTGGAAAATGTATCAATTTGAAGGTGTTGTATCAAATTCTTCTTAACATACATAACACAATTTAAACATTTTTTCTTTTACGAAATCTTTCATTTTCATAAATTTAAATAATGGATACTCATGAGATTTTCTATTAATTACATTGTCTAATGTCATTTCATGGAATATAGTCATTGTAATGTAATGTATTTTTACCAAATAAAGTAATATTTTGATTACCTTTGAAAGTATTGTGAATTTAAATTGGGAGAGAATCCCAGCCAATTCCACATGGGCTTCCTTGAAACTATCTATCATGCCTCTTCACTACTTTATAATATTAAGCACACTAGTGTTGGAAGTATTGTGTTATATGAACTATGAATTAATTACAACATATTTTCTCGTGTTTTGTAAATGGATTTTTGGTTTGGAAATAAGAAAAGCCACAAGCTTGTCCCTATTATTGTAAGTCTACTAGTGTATATACATATACACTAGTAGACTTACAATAATAGGGACAAGCTTGTGGCTTCTCTTATTTCCAAACCAAAAACCCATTTACAAAACACGAGCAATTATGTTGTAATTAATTCATAGTTCATATAACACAGTACTTCCAACACTAGTAATTACATTTAAATTATCTATTTTGTATATCTGATAAGCTCAATCTCCATCCCCTTATTGTAATTCATTTTTTCACAATAAATTATTTTTGACACCACTTACAATCCAACTAAAAATTTCATTCTTCATAGAAAATGATAGCAACCCTAATGACACAACCCTACAACAAATACTCAAATTACAACATGATCCTTGTTAATACATAATAACAGATATCATATAAATTTTGAATGATACAAACCCTCTTAAATACCTTAGACATTAAAATTGGATTTGAATTCAAATATTTCAACAAACCCTCTTATCAAATATTAAATTTGCCTCTTATCACACATACAACTCTTCAACAAATCCTTTTAGCACATATTAAAGTTTCCTTATTACACATACAACTCTTCAACAAACCCTTTTATCACATATTAAATTTGCCTCAATGTTATGTTGAATGATGAAATATTCAATGTTTTTTTAATGTTTCTAATATCAATTAAGTACGATTTTTCAAACTTGACAACTTCTAACTACTCCATGTTATGTTGATATGAATTACCTCCAAATCACCATGCACATCTAAAAATTTCACCTTCAAACCACCAAGAACATGTAAAAATTTCAGAGTTTAGGTTGAAAATAACATAGTAATAGTAACAAAAATAATTACACTTATAATTTGAATGTTTAAATGAAATATTTTCCCACAAACCCTATGAATATTCATTGTCATGCCAATTCCATGCACACCTCATGTTTCTTAAATATTATCCTCTATTTACATCCATGTCATCACAATAATATTATGTTATTACTATTATCATATTTAATTGTTTTTATATATTAGATAAATATTATCCATTTTTTAAATTACAGTACATGTATGATTTTTGGATATATTGCTAAAGAAGATGGAACTTAGATGTAAGATGTCTAACTACCATACAGATTTCACAAAATTTTGTTTTTAGTTTTGGATAATCATTTCTATGATGTCTGTCTTGGCCACGTTATACATACCATAAACCTAACTTAGGCTTATCATTTTAATGCATCTCATTCATATTCATCATAAAAACATCTAACTTAGCTTCTACTTTTGATTCCATCGATGGAAGATCTATATAATCTTCTATCTACTCTACTTATATAGCAGTAGATTGAGCATCAACCTTGGTGGCGAATTGGCATTATGCAATAGTGAACCTTATTCCCAGTCATAGACCATCTACAAACTAAGCATCCTTGTTTTTGTCTTATAAAATAAAATCAATTTTTTTCATCACATCGAAAAACCAACTATCATATTCTCCAACCATTTATCCAAAAAAATTATTGAATTTCATTCAAGTCTTGAATAAGTTTAATGGAAAAATATTTTAACTTAAAATTTGCTACTAGAAAATATTTGTGTGACGTTAAAGGCATTTACATTTATTTTTAAAATGAAATCCAAGGCACGTCTTGTCAAATCCCCTATGAGTTTGCACTTTTTCATATCATCTAATGTTACCCCTTTTACAATACATTTCATTTCATAGGTTACCAAACATTTTTCATGGTTTGTAGACTCATCATATGGCATTAAAGGCAAGAACATACCTTCATTAAGTGTCATAATTGGTAAGCTAGTAGTTATGACTACATATGTCTGAATACTAGCAACTGTGACTGTGCACTTGTTATTTCTATGTTAGGTGATTATGTACTATTCGTTATGACTACAGGGTGTTATGCACTAATATTTTTAGGAGTAAAATGAAATCCTACTTGTAATTTTTTCTTTCTAATGCCCACTTGGTTTCTATATTTAGATTTCCAAACTTGTCAATAAAGGAGTCAAACCAACCTGAATCTACCTCTATTTATGTATTTTTTCTTTCGTCAATAAATAAAGTGGGCTTGGGGGATGTGTACCCTTGAAATGAATGAATTTTATCTCTAAATTCTTCTAACTTTGAACTTGAACCTATGATATTAATGCCTTCAAAATTGATGTTTTTTCAAAAATTTCCTCCCTGATTCGAGCGAAAACCCCTTCCTTTAAATGTGATCTACCTCTAATTCCTAACTATTTTACCTCTACATCATTGCTTCCAACATCTTCTTACTCATCAGTCTCTTTCTCATATTCTACATACCCTTTTATTTCATCATTTCCACATCTTCTCTCAGCAACCTCTCTTCTCTAACATCTTTTTCTTACATTTATACATCTCTAGCTCTTCCTTCTCTACTCATAGTCCTATTCGTAGTTACTTCTAGGTATTTTATCTTATTCCAGCTTCTTTGTTATCACATTTCCCTTTCTAATCCCAAAATTTTCTTCTTATTTGGAGTCTTTTCACCTTCCATTTTCTGGGATTAGGTTCATGTTCCTTTTACTTAAATCTTCATCATTCACTTCCTCTTACATGCACCCCTATGGTGCCCAAAATGACTACTCCATGTTGGTTAGAATAGGTACCATGGCCTATTCCATAACCAACATATTTATCAACAAAGGTAGTCACTACAAAAATTTCTCTCTGATTCCTTAGATAAATTGTTATTACACAGTCTCAAAAGATACATATCTTTATATTATAAACTCATTAATATAACCATCGATTGTAGTCTTCATATAATAATCTACTACTCAGGTCCACTTGGAATCTAGGTTGCATAGTCTATCCAGTTTTTCTTGGTCTAGACTCTAAATTTTGTTCTCCTCAGACTAAAATGATAGTATTCTAATCTAGCTATCCATGTAGTTAATAATCTGGGCAACTCGTACTAGAAAATTTCATAAATTTTTTCATAGATGTGTTCTTGGATAATCTCTACTTTTTTTATGACTCTTCATGTTTCTTCTTATAAAAAATTTCTGATTTTCTCATCTAACCATCTTTATACATATCTCTACCTTGGAAAGTATCTTAGCATATTTCATCTAAATAGACTCCATGCTCACCTCACTATTGTTAGTAAAGGTTCTTAGAAATAATCTAGAACATGTTAATTATAGGGATAACTTGCACAATGGAGAATAAAATAGGGCACAAAAGAGAAAAAAGCATTACATACTATTGTCACCCAAAAATATCACTCATTTTTGGGACAACATTTGAACTATTTTGGTCCTACAGACCAAAATCCTCTCTTCCCCTTTCAAAAATTGTTCTGAGCATTCAGGTTCTTCATTTTTCAAAGCTTTCTCAAAAATCTACAGACTCTGTAGGCTTGAATCTACGAACTCTATAGGAAGAAATCTATGGACTCCCCCAGTTCTACAGACTCTACAGGTTGAACTACGAACTTCACAGATGGTTTCTACGGACTTTTCAAGCTAGATTTCTATGGACTCTTTCAAAGTTAGAGAAAACAATGGACTTGGCTTCTACAGACTCTATAGGTTGGTTTCTACAGACTCTATAGGAAAGAAATGGGTTCAACACTTAGCCATTTTTTTAATTGAGAAGTTCAAAGGGGTCTTCCAAGAGCCCGAAGGACAAGTGCCCTTATGGAGGGCACTTTGGAGCCAAAATGGACCTTTGCAGCTTTTTTGAAAGGCAACCTTGGAGGTCAAACAACCCTTGTGAAGGGTAGATGGGGAGCAGGTGGACCGTTTCAAAGGCCGAAAGAGCAAAGGAATTCCTTTGAAAGGAAATCCCATGACAAAGTTGTTAAGGATGTTTCCTTCGGACATAAAGTTTGAAGGAATTCCTTCAAACTTTTTTTTGAAGGAATTAACCTGACCAATGAAGCCCGATGGAAGAAATGACTAAGGCAAGGGAAAGGAACATTTCCTTTGAATAAAACGTCTGAAGGAATTCCTTTGAACTTTCTATCTGAAGGAAAATCTTGAAGGCTGCCTAAAAGATCTTGAAGGGTAGGTACCCTCGTGGGGGACACTCGACACTCAAAAAATGAACCGTCTTTCAAGACCCTAAAGGGCAAGTTCCCTCCAAGAAAGATCAAACCTCAAAGTGTAGTGGAACGTGCCACGTGTCCCTTGCAAAGCTTGACAGAGGCCGACAAGTGTCAACATCCATAGCTTCTTCCTTTTGTGTCATAAGGACTATGGTGGGTCCCAAGTGAGTGGCTAAACTTGATCAAAATGTGCCACGTGTCATCATCTACATGTGTCCAAATGAGTCCCAATGTTTCTACAGTATTTCTAAAGCTTAGCAAAAGCTACCACATGTCATCTTCCATGGGACTCTTAAAAGGCATCTAAAGCCTCTATAAGTTAAGTGGATGTTGCCAAGTGTCCTCACTAGTTTCACAGTGGAAAACACCATGTGTCACTTGTTAAGATCAGTGGAAAGTGGCTAAAGCATACAAATACATGAAGGAATTGCTAACGAGGATGATAGGCCTGCAATAGTCAAATTTAAGGCAATAAACTAGCTATTGATCTTTAAAGGCTTGAGTGAAAACCTGAATGCATTCAAAGGCCTTAAGGCCAAAGGGAAGAACCATTGAGAGAAGGAGTCAAAAGAGCGAGCAAGGTTGGGAATGTAGCCCCAAGAGCTCAAATTCTAGGAAGAGACAAAACTAGACAAAGAAAAAATAACAAACTCAGTGACCAACTGAAGTGGGAGCTCAAATCACAGTAGAAAAAGGGAAAGCCAAAAATATCTACACAAAAGTTATTCCAATAGGTGGAATAGTCTGCAAAGTAGATATTTGAGCCTACAAAAATTGAAGGTGTGGCTTGTTTGTCTCCCTTAGAGTAAAGGCAAAGTGGATAGTTGTGCAGATATCAGGTGACAGACCAGATGACCCAAGCCCAAGAGAAGGCATTTGAGATGAATTAACACACCACAGTTAAGGCAGCCACCCTATTCTAGCATGGCCCCCTGATAGAACTAAAAATGCATTCAAGGCATTGAATGCACAGCATGGGCCATTCCATGAAATAAAGCACCAAGTCTTTCTTGGCTACTATATATTGTAATCTCTTTTATTGTTTTAAGGAGATCTTCCCATTACTAGAAGCAAAGCTTTGCCCAAATTGAAAGGCATTATTGAGACTTTAAGCTCAGATTGTTTTTCATATTATTTTATCTGAATGAGAAAGCAAGTTACTTGCAAACTTTGTGCTGTTATAGCTTGTGTCATTTTAGGAGATTGTTCTTATGTCTATTTCTTGAATGTATTCTTGTTTATTTGATCTAACAAGCAAAACTAGTGGAAGTAATCAGGAAGGTGTCTTGAAGCCAACTGTGGAGAGACTTTATGCCCCCATAATTGCCTTTAGTGTGTTTTCTTTCTATTCTTGTGTAAAGGATCTTGGGATGACTTTGTGCCCTTATTATCCTTCATATTCTATTTCTATGTAAAGGACCTTGGGATGAATTTGTGCCCCTATTGTCCTTCATATCTCACTCTTGAGCAGTCGAGGTGGAGACTTTGTGCTACATCTCAGTCTGCTAGTTACTACGCCCTTGGTTACCAGTTACTTGTCACTACCTGAAAGAACTCCTGCTATTTCCTGCAAGAACACTTCTGAAAGAAGAGAAGTGCCTTCAGTGTTTTCACCAAGATTTTCTCCTCTATTTGTGAACATCATCTCTAAAAGAAGAGAGATGGATGGTGTATCCTACCCCTGAGTGTTATTTTTTGCTTATAGTTATAGTATATATCTCCTGCATACTTATAGGGAACTTCCCCTTGATGAGAGGAGATATTTTTTCCCTGGTGATGTAGTAAACTTGAACATCTAGCCGACCAATCTCCCTATGCTATGGTTGAAGAGACCTATTTTGCTCACTAGTTAGCTAGTCGACAAAATATTCACCCAACACATACCATCTACAATATACAAAGATGCACCTAAAGAGAAAGAATAACTCAACTACCAATAGAAAATAGAACATAATCAACATAGCATTCGATAAATAGATTAAATTAAAATAGAGTACTCACTTCGCATTAGACATATATAAAAGAAGATTAGGAAAAACCATAACAGAATGATTCTATTAATATCTATCAACACATCGAAACCATATTTTATTACATCAAAGTGTTATATAAAATCTTTTACAATTTGTTGTCTCTTCAGATTCTAGTCTTTTGAGATATGAAAAGTAAGACTCTTCACATTATTCTATTGCCCAATGACAGATAATAGCCAATGAAAAAGCACCAGGTATTGATGGTTTTAGTTATTAATTCTATAAAATTATCGAGAAATTTGTAGGGCTCAACTTGTTTTAAGTTTACAAAATAGTGTAATATAAGTCATTAGGAACTAACATCATCAAAGGAAATATGATCCAAAACTCAAAACTTTTGGTTGAAGAATATTTCAAGAACACATAAATAATAATGATATCTCTGAGAAGAGATGTTTTATTGCTCAAAATTGTAGATACAATATATGCCTATCTCTAGGAAGAGATGTCAATTTTATTTTTTGGGATACATATCTATTTATACCTATTTTTAAAGGTAGGATGAGGATGTGGAAGGTCACCAATATTGATGGAGATGAAATGGTTCAACTTCCATGAATTACAATAATACATAATTTGAGAAAATTACTATTTTTACAAACTTACTATTTTTAGACTACACTACTAAAATTGAAATTTGAGGCACTTCCATTTGGTTTTTGGGGGTCAAAACCCACCAATAAAATATTTATTCATCTCAAAACATTCCCCTCATTCTTAGCTTTCCAACAGTTCAAATGGGGAGTCAAACGGAGCTATGGTGCAAAAGTTATGGCTTCCAGAAGTTCTTCGACCAATTGGGGTAGGACCGTCCCCTAAATTGTTCCCTGAAGTGTTGCCCAGATCATTGCCTAAAGTGTTGTCTAGATCAAAATATTAAATTCATCTCTAAACATGGTGATATAGATCTTATTACCAATTTCTTCCCAATCACCCTTTTTATTTTTCTTATAAAATCATTGCCATGGCCCTAGTGAATTGTTTCACTATCTTATACCTATAATCATACAAACTAAATAAATGGGCTTCATAAAAATAGATATATACTAGATAATCTAATTATATTTTTAGAGTGAGTGGCGTGGGATTATGCCTCTTTCCAGAGGATCATCTTTCTCAAATTTTATTTGGAAAAATCTTATGATTGAATAGAATTGTCCTTTATTCTCGTTATGCTAAAATATTAGGGCTTTGTCCAATTCTTTCTCTTGATAGTTCAAAGTTTGTTTTCTAATGCATAAGCATGCCTCACCACCAATGGGCACAAGTCTAAATGATTTATATTTTTTCACTCCATAAGATAGGGTTTACCCTCTAGGTCATGCTTTGTATGTTTTGGTAGCTAAGCCATTTGGTTATCTTCTTTTTCACATAGTATATTGAGGACTTATAAACTTGGTATTGTTTTTCCTAATCACTCCCATCAATGAGAAATAAGATTCCTTCTTAGAGGTGCTTAAATGCCTTGGATTTTTTTTACAAAGTATCGGCATCTAATTTGTAATGGGCTAAAACCCATGCAAATAAAAACATGCCTTTTCCTAAGTGGCTCCATCATTATCAATGGATGTGAATACAAAAATAAGATATATTTATATTTATTTCTATTCCTTTTACTTTTGATATCTCTCCTTCAAATCTATGGAATTATGTCACTGATAGAGTGGAAAATAAGGTTTCATATTATATTTTCAAACCCCTTTATTTAGATAGTAAATTTTAGGTTTGTACTAAAATCCTTGCAGCCATTCGTGTTTCTTCATGTTGGGCCCCCTCCAAAGACTCATGATAAATTAGCAAAGGTTCATAGATATTTTATTTGGGACAATGCTAAGAAAACAAGAGGCTATCATAAGGTCTCTTAGAACATACGTTGCCTTCTTCATGACAAAGGAGGAATGGGCATCATTGATGTCTATAGACAAAGTATTACCCTTTGTTCTAAGTGGGTGGTTAGAGAAATTAAATGTAATTATGCTTTGAAAATTATTCTAAGGTAATGTATCTCTATAGGTACCTCCTATGGTAAAAATAGTTAAAAACATTGGTTTACACACCCTATTGATTACCACTACCCCAATTTGGATAGAATGATCTTTTGTAGCCAAGAGAATTTGGAAAGATTTTGAAGAAATGAAGCCTTTTCAAAATGATTTGGAGTTGGATATCATAGTGGTCTTTCCTTTAATGACCATAATATCAAGTGGTCCCCTATAATGAGCAATACTAGTCTTTATTTAGTAGAAATGTCAAGGATAAAAGATATGCATGTATTTAAAAAAGGCATTCACACAATTAAGTATTTGAATTCTTATCAAGATTGGATTACACATAATTTAATAAAAGAAGAATATAAGTTTCTTAATATGGACTTACTTTCCAGTTTATGTATCCAACAATTTATATCTAATGTCATATTGCATAAGATGGGTTTACAACCTCCATGTGCATGGTGGAAGGACATGCTAAATTGGTATTGGAATTTAAATTATTTTCCTAAAACTTGGCTCACTGAATAGGCCCATGCAAATATGTCAACAAACTCTCTAAAAATGGATATAAAGACTTCACAATCTTCCTTAGTGAGGGATGCACCTAATTTGATACACTTTGGGTCTTTTGAAGTCCCAATGTATACTTTTATAGTATCCTCTACAAGGAGATTGCATCCATCTTTTAAAATAGTTGGCAAGGATGTAAATTGGCCAGCAATGACAAAGGTCGAACTGGTTCTGCAAGTTCTCCCAAAAAGGATGAATTTGAATCTCCTAATTGTAGCAAGGGCCATGTAACAAACAATGTAGGACATTCTTGAACAATTTGATCAAAATCATGTTTTTCCTCTGTATTAAGCTCAGACCCACAAACAAGTGTATTGTTGGTAGTCTTCTAAAATTCATTCAAAGAAGTGTTAACATTGTTATCTAGTGGTGCAAAAAGTTTTTACCAAGAGAATAGCCTTGTTCTTGACTTTTACCTTGGTCCAAAAGCACCTCAAAAAGGTTTTCACTTTGGGACCTCAATGTTTTGTTCTTTTATATTTGGCTAAGGGTGTTCACCCACTCTCTAAATTAGGTTGCATGATCCAGTTTGATAGAGAACCCCTTTTTATGGTCTCCCCAAAGAACATTATCTCTTAGGCCTAAAAAATCACAAAAGGACTCATCATTATCAAACTCATCTAAAGGTACTATGGATTCTCGTTGGTCCCAATCTATTAGTTGAGGATGATATATGGTAAGTAGGGAATGCCAAATTCATGGCATGATGATAAAAATAGTATATGGGCTAAATAAGTTGGTACTGGCTAGGTCTTCATATATGTTATGATTAGACTATGCTTTGTTGTTGGCATCATCATCACTAGTCATTGGTGTAGAAACATGAATAAGATACGTGAGGTCACCCCAAGTGGTTTAAATATAATACCATGAGTTTATTTATATTTAGTCATAGAAATGGGCTCAATAGTACCATTTTGATTTACCCTAGGCTTTTACCTTCATAAGCATGGGTATCTGGAATATTTTTAGGGATGGGATACTTTGTACTTTAGTAGAAATCAGCCAATTATTCATTATATAACCAAGAATAATCATTGTCAAGTGGGTCTTGTTATTGGCTAGTGATCAGTGTGAAAATAATAGGCATTAGGATATGAAGCCTTCCTTTTCCCCTTTTCCACCATTCCATACAAATTGGCTTTGATTTAGGCCTTCTGTAAGACTTGGGATTTTGTAGAAGCTTATGGAAGGTATCCTGAGTAAAATACTCTCTTGAACCATTGTCCAAAATAGTAAAATGATTAGACATTTCAATAAGAGGTGTGTGTGAAGTTGAGGCAAGGCTATCTAGGGCTATGTAATTGGTCTTTGACAATTCAACAATTATCTCCTTATCTTTGTCCTTATTTGGTACTATTTCTAAACCAAAATGATAATTATAGATTTCATATTCGACCTCTAAATGTTTGCAGTGTTCATATGGATATAAATATCCATGGATAGTTACCTCCATCCCAGAATGAGGAAACTTTATACACCAGTAAAAGGTTGAAGGTATTGCATAGATTTTATGTATCCATGATCTACCCAAAATCAAATTGTATGATAAATCTAGGTCTAACACATGGAAAAGTGTGTCATGGGTTAAAGGCCCAATGATCATTGGTAGACTAATGGTTCCTTACAATTCCCTCTCTTTATTTGCATAGGTCTTGATAGTAATAGTATTTCATTGAAGGTCATCTATTATATATACCAAATACTAGATTAACTTCAGGGACACAATATTTAGGCATGATCCATGTCTATGAGTATATGTTTAACTTTATGCCACATGATAACAAATTTAATGTACAATGGGTTATTATGGAGAGGGCCAAGGGATGACATATCACTTTGGTTTAAGTTCAACTATTATCCTATGGCTAAGTGTCCAACCAAAGCTTGATATTTTTCTGATGTAATGTCATTAGGCACTTGGGATTGGTCTAGGAGTTCTATAATGATACTTTTGTGGATGGTAGACGTACATAACAAATCTAGAATAAATATTTGTGCAAGTGTATTGTGGAGTTATTCCATAACAACATATATTTTTTCCTTAAGAGTGTTAATTGGTTTACTCATATTCAGCATAGTGGGTTGGATTAGTTCATTGGTAGGGGGTTTCGGGCTTAGGGTGGTGACTTTAGATAGTCAAGTTGTGATTGAACAATCTGCGTTGGGTATAGGACCGTCATGACTAGAAAATGATGGATATGGAATGAAGAGGATATTTCTTGATGTGCTTGGATGCGGTCATGAGGTAATGAAGGGTTAATGACATAAGGACTTAAGATGGTAATTCTTGATTCTATAGAGCTTAAATATGGTCACATGTCAAGGAAGGATTATCAACATTGGTAGGTTGATGACATTGTTAGGTAACAGTCTTGGTCTATTGGTATTCAGTCTAGTATTGATGGTAATGGTAGAAACATGACTTCCCACAATATGACTTATAACTTTATTTTAGTTGTGTGAAACTATGCGATAGGTATGTGGGTTATGGAGATCATTTTGGCCTTGGTTCTATCCATTTTATGGTTGACATTGTTGTTGGTGCTACTATTATTTTTGTTGTTGTTATTGATATGGTCTTCATTGTTGTTGTTGTTGATTAGTATTGTTATGTTGTGGAAAAAGATTTTGGTAGATACCCAGGTTTTGATTAGAAGTAGATGCTCTATTATCCAACTAGATCTCTCCATTTTCTAACATATTCTTAATGAGGTGATTCAAATTCACACAACAACATTTAGAATGCCCATGAACATGATGGTATTCACAAAACTCAAGCTCTTTATAATAATCTAGATAAGGTACTCCTTATAAAAAGTGTTTTGGAATCAACCAACTAATCAAATTGGTCATGGCTAACTTTTGAAACACTGCTTCAATAGGCTCACCAAGGTCACTGAGGACTCTAAGAGTGGGTCTTCTTTTTGGAGGAGGAATTTGAAAAAGTGGTGGTTTTAGCATTTGAGGAGCTAGCCTAGGTTGAGGCATAGAGTGTGTTTGCTAGATAGGCTACATTTATGGGAGAGGCTGAGTAGACAATGTTTGCACTATTTGAACATGACACAACTCTGTGACTCAATTACCAACAACATTCTTATTATAATTATATGGCTTAGGTTTTTCATAGTTATTAGCCTGAATGGGTGTAGATGTTTGAACTTGGACTGGACTAGGGCTCTGACTTTGGCCCAAATTTTGGTTATGGCTCTAGTTTTGGTCTCAAGAAGATAACTTAATAACCCCTTATTATTAATAATGGCTTTTTCAATTTGTATACCTTTTTCAATGATCTCCTTGAATGTGTGAGCATACTAAAGCTCCAAGTGATAAGATATTTTGTTGTGAATTTTTTTGCTAAACACAACTACCAATTATTTATCTGGTAGATTATGCATGAAGTGACTAGCAAGAGCTCTCCATCATTATAATTAAATCGCAAAGCTTTCACCAACTTTACGCTTGGTCTGACTCAAATCAACTATTGAAATCTCATGTTTGATATTGTAGGAGAAATGTTGTATAAACTTATCTGAAAGATCATCAAAGTTATATATTTGGTATTTTTTGTTGATCAATAGGAACATGTGGTTTACTAGACAATGTATACGATTATTGAGGTACGTTAGTTTGCATCTATTGAGGTCAAAATTTTGTTGCTACCTATTTAGGTGAAACATTTGTTGCCACCTATTGAGGTGGCATAGTGTTCTACCTTTGTTGAAGTGGTAAATTGGTATGTGTTTGTGGCCATGAAATATTAGCTATCACTTATTAGGGTAGGGTAACATTCATCATTTATTGAGATAAAACATTGGGTAATGCCTGATTACATATCCCTTGTTATTGCATTCTTAAAGAAGCATCTATTTGAGGAGTGGGAGTAAACTACTATGGTTGGAAAGTAAGCATTCCTTATCCATATTGTTGTGAACCACTCATGGTATTGGCAAGAAGCACTTTTTGTTTTGGATTATTTTGTGGTGCATTTAATCCACCTTGGCCCAAATTAGGAAATACTTGTGTGTTATCCATTGCATTTGGCACATAGTCCTAAGTAGAAGCCACAGTCACTTATTAAATGACTGGGACATTAAACATGTTATCTAATGAAGTACTTTGGGAAAATGGGTCCTTATTAGATTAATATGACCTAACAAATCAATTGGCACTCCTACTAAAGGAGTTAGTTCTATAAGTGGGGTATTCGATACGACCATAACATTGAAATTCCATGCTAAATTAAGACAAGTTTGATATGCTTGATACATTTGTATGAATTGGTCTACCATGGTGCACTTTCCATTTGTAATCACATTCAGATCTTGGTTTGACATTGGATGAGGGCCTGATGGTAACAATTATAAGCTTGTTCGATATGTTTGGTATAAGGTACATTACATGGCACTATAATTAGACAAGGTAGATTTTCATGGGGAAATCTTTCATAAAATTGGATCCTACCTCTATGACTCTAACCAAAACCTCATCATCATTTTCAATCAAGTGATGATCAAACAAGTACATGTCATAACTTGATGGCATGGTAACATGGTAAGGTTGTTGTTGGACTTGTTTGATAGCAGATGGTACACTAATGAGGTACTGAGTCGTCTATTCTTTCTCCTACCCTAGATAAGGAGGTGTACTAACTAGGTAGTGCACTAATGGATCTTGCCCTTATTTTGCATGTTGATTTGTGTAAGGGGGATATGGATCCATCTCATAAACTATGTTATCTTCATATGGGTCTTCAATAAAGGAATCATTCATGACTATGATTTTTTAATCTAGATTATACATGGTCCCACTATGTGTGTAACGAGGCATATCCAAATCCATGAACTAGGTCTCATGAATAAAAAGGTCTAAAGCTAACAAAAACACTTGAAACATAGTCTAAAAAAGATTGGTCGATGCTTGTAAATATCTTGAAACTTGGTCTAGATGAAAAATTTGGTCTATCATTGTAAATGGTTTAAACTTGGCCTAGAATGGAACTCTTATAAAAAATTATCAATGGTAAACCTAGTCTTAAATATCTCCAATATTATAAGGTCCTTCACAAAAATGTTCAAATGAAAGGCAAATTTGAATCCCAGTCTTGGAAAGGTGTTTCAAACAAATCTAATCTAGGTCTAAAATGATAAAGGTGCTGGGTATTTCGTAAAAAGGCACAAAGCTAGACATGAAAATGCATGAACTAAATCTAAAAAGTTTAAGGCAATTCTAGGTCTTGAAAAAAATATATCTAAAAGGTAATAAATAAATGATGTCTAAAACAAACAACCTTTAGCTCTATTCAAAGAGACCCAAATGGTAAAATAGCTAACTAGGTAGAGGCAAGGACAAAAAAAACTCAAAACCTGTCTAACAAAGGTACTAATTTTCCCAAAGGCAGTTATAATTAGTGACAAAGGTAACACAAAATCTCAAATATTGTGTAGGACAAAGGTACTAATTTTCCCAAAGGTGGTTATAATTAGTGACAAAAATATTTAGACAAGGTAGAATAATTATATATTTTATCAAAAGGATAACAAAATTTTGCCCAAAGGTGGTTATAATCAATTAACTTGAAAAACAAGGCTAGATTCAAAAATAAAAGTTGGTTTAAAACAAGAACTCAAAAACAATTTGAACTAAGGCAAAAAGTTTGAAACACTTTGATTCAATCTTGGCACATGGATTTTTAAAACAAACTTGACCTTGGTATAAATCATTGACTCTAGCAACATGCCTAAAACTAATTGGGAAAGTCAATCTCAAGTAATCAAAATAAGAGCAATGAATAAATCATTCAAGCCCATAGTTTTAAGCATTCCTGGCACATGATTTTTTTGGGGGGAGAAAGCTCAATGGTTGGATTATATTCCTTTTATATGGAAATTCTTTAGAGCTATAGTTTTATTTAAACTATAGAAATATAGGAATTTAGTGACTTTTTAATGATAAAAGGTAAATGTTATCTCTTTGACTCATGTAGATCCAATCTCAAGTTGATAAGGTAGCGCTCGAGTATTAAAATTTTAGGAGTTGTTCAACTATTGGGGGAGTGTTCCTTACACTATGGCCTGCATCCCCAAAGACCAATCACCTTATGTCTCCCCTCCTCTAGTCAATAGTGGTCAATGTAGTTGCTCCCTTAGTCATAATTGTTTCTCTAGTCCTGCTCAGTTGGGGTGATTGGAGTTCTCTGCTTACACATGGCACTCCATCATTGGCCTATCATAATGAATCTTACCTATGCAGGGGTGGTATATTTGGTAGATTTTTTTTATATTCCTTCTTATTGGGTCATCACTATTTCTTTATACCCCTTGAAGCTAGTTAGGATGATTGGGTGGTTCATGATCCTCCTTCTGTTGAGCCTTTCACTTGGAGCACCTAGCCTCCCAAAGATTATCCACCTCCACCTCCTTCTAAGGTTACAACATGTAACTAAAGATTTTTTTTTTTAATTTTTTTTATGTAACCTTGTGATCTTTCAATTGTCATGTGTAGTTGGCAGTTTTTTTGTTTTGAGCCATGTCCTCTCACTGATGTGGAGTTGGAGATGTTCATACCAAAGGGCAACTTTATTTTTGTTTATATTCTTGTATTTTTATTATTTTTGATTATTAATAAATATAACGATGTGTTACAATAATAATGGAAGTACTAAGTGAACATGCATGCATTTGATGTTATGACACTAAAGTGTGATCAATCAATCGTCAACAAACATGCCAACTTTATAAATTTTTCCACATATGAATGTAATACCCATTTAAATTATATTTAGTACGGTCCAAAATATAGAAGGTATACCTATTTGTAATACAAAATGAAATAGTAACCATTTAATGATCATAATGCTATTCATCATTTCATAACACTTATATAGAATATAAAATTATTGGTAAAGAAAGAACAAGAGTAAAAATCTGAAGGTTGAAAGAATCGGAGTGTGATCCTTACCTTTCATTGATTAGATGATAATATTTCATTATCTTGACCCTCACAATTATTTTTACTCCTAGAGACCTATTATGGACCTTGTGCATATATCACTATATGTATGTCTACATGCTCATCCGTTATGTGCCTTGTGTTCAATAAAACATGTGTTAGACAAGTATTTATACCAATCAAAGCTAAAGACTGCAGTTTTTTTAATTTTTTAAATGATTGGAAGAGAGAATACATATAATCAAACAATTATTGGATAGTGATAAGACATGGGTACTGAATGAATGATAATGAGGTGTCCAGCTAATGACTAAATGGATGATAATTAGGTGTCCAACTAATGCTTGGAATAGCATTCTTTCCCAAATATGATAGAGAATCCATGGACCTAGTTTTGACAAAGTCTTGGGGACCATAAGTAAAACACAATCAAGCTTTCTTTCACATGTTCCTGTATATATTAGATGTCATTAGATTTTTCTTCTAGTCTTCATTGATTGGTAATTGACTTGACTTGGTGTAATAAAGTTGATGTAATTGAATTGACTTACATTTAAATGGATCATACATTATTAATATTTCCAATTGATAGGGTCCTCAAACGGTTGGACCATGGCATGCTTTCAAAGCAACACATGTTCTCATTTTTAGTTTCTAATGGGAAAGCTTTCATAGTCAAACACAAATTTATCCTTTTTTTATCATAGCCCCATCACTTGAAGAGTGGAGTGGGGAGGTGACCATCTTAAATCTCCACATAATTATTTATTTCTACATGTCCCTTCTCATCCATGAAGGCACTGTCTAATTCATCCCCATAGTGTGGAATTTGGTTCCACATTTTCGATACACTACCATTTAGATTGAGTGGTGGAATGAGGAAATCAACTACACCACCATCTTCCTCCACCACTATGGAAAGTATATTGCATGATTTCAGAATATGGTTGATGGCACTATCATCAAGGAAAATGAAATGATTTACTCTATCCTTAAGCAAAACCCTTTTGACTCACACCTACAAACCATGGTTGCTTCTCTCAAGCATAATGTCAAATTGCTGATAGCCATGCATTTGGAGTGGTACAAATTAGGCCCATCTAAATTGGTTAAATATTGGGGATTGTGCATTGAAGGATTCTAGAAGTATCTTAAGTCTAAATAAACTAATGAGAAAACTAAAGCCATCAAGCTTTCCCATAAGTGCCTCACCAATCTACTAGAAATATCCATAGCTTTTTTCAACCACTACAAATTAGTTTTCCAAGCTTAGGAAGATTTGATGGAAAGAGCACAAGCCTTACATAAATGTTTGGATGAGGTGCCCTAAAAATTAATCCTTTCAAACCAAAAACATTGTGATGATTCAATTTCTATTGACGATCTCTTTCACACTGTAATACATGGCCAATGACAAAGCACCATAGATTGATGTTTGTCCTAGTGAATTCTATAAAGTTACTTGGCAATTTGTAGGGCCCAACATGTTGTAAGTGTTGACCAAATTTTGCCTACAGGTAAAATTTTGGTCCCCTTCCTCCCTTGTTGTTCATGCCAGTTATATTGCAGGTTGTTCATGTTCAGCATTCTCCATTTCTTGGTGCAAAGGGTTCACTATTCGGTTCAAGAATTTCATTGTAAACATATTGAACCTTCATACCATTGAACCATTGAACCAAATTTTTGATTCAATGGACTTGGTTCAATGGGCTTGGTTCAATGAGTTCAGTTCAGCAGCTTGGTTCAAAGCGTCGGGCTTGGCCTCGAGAATTTAGCGCGCTTGGTTGAACCTTTGAACCGTTGAACCTTTTTGGTTCGATGGCCCAGTTCAAGGTATGCCCCAAGCAAAAGGGCAGTCAAAAATCAAAGGACCCTTTGGAGGGCAGACACTTCAGCATTTCAATGATTCGAGTGCACTTCTAAACAAAGCAAAGGGTGGCACAAAAAATAAAACAAAAGGGACATTTTGAAGGTGCCGAAGGGAAATAGTGAAATAAAGAAGTGCCTGACTGACGTGGAGAAGTGCCTGACTAGTGCCCAGACGCCACGTGGCATTGAACCCGATGACACTTTAGCAGGAACCCGATGACGGCCATGAGACCATCAAATTCAAAGGAACTGAATAACCATTGGCATTCAAAGAGATAGCTATTTGCTTTCAAAGTGAAGGAAGAACTAAGTATTGCCGAGGAGTCCAGAATGCAGCAACCTATCGACAGTTCATTCTTGGGAGGCCGAGCGAGCCAGATAGAGACAAATTTGACAGAAGACAAGAGGACACGCATGGAATAAGCAAACAGTAAGTCCAAGTAATGCTAGTTTGAAGAGGCAACTCTAGTAGGTGGAACAGTTCCTTCAAATTGACCATAAGAGGACACAACAGCTGAGAAATGTAACTAATTTCCTCATTTTTTATTTAATGGGTGGACAAACCGCATTTTGCCATTAAAAATGTGGACTTCAAAGCAGAACAGAGGACATGGCTCATTAATATTTTGAGTGACCTGTTTCTTTTCATGAATAGCCATTTTGTAAAAAGAGTGCCGAATGAGCCTCTTGGACTTTGCTTATATATTTGATACTTGTCATTTTGTAAACATCTTTTAACGATTTTAGCCAAGCGCAGCCCTACTAAAATTTTTGCCTAAATAAAATAAATGTAGTTTTTACCTCTATTTGGATAGATGTTTTAGAGTATGCATTGAGTGTTTGCTTGTGTCCAGTCATTATCTTTTGATGCTCTCACAGGTTCAACACCAATAGACCTGCTGTCTACAAGGCACCATTGTTGCAGCTAACAAGAGAAGAACAGTATTTGGGGGTGAAGGAGCAAATGAAATTACTTTATAAGTGTGTGTTTCACAGCACCTTAGGTGATCTTTGTTCTAAATTTTCCATTGAAGCTTCCCTGCTAGTTTCTTACAGCCTGGTCCTTCTGCCAAGTGCGTAGTGTATGTATGCATTTGTCTGATTCTGAGTGTGGATGTGTGAAGGTCAACCTTTATTTTGGTGTATCACCTCTTTAGAGTAGGTAGTTTGTTTTCTTGCACTTTCTTCCCTTTTCATCCCCCCAATTTATAGCTATATATATATATATATATATATATATATATATATATATATATATATATATATATGCCTGTATGTATTTTTTTCACTGCCTAAAACAAACAAGATACATCAAAGGGAACTAGCCCATACCTAGAGACTCTCCTCTCTTGCTTCACCATACCATAGGTGAGAGAGGAGTTTCCATGTTACAGGGAGAAGGCAGGAGCTAGGCCTCATTGCCCTGGGTGAAATCTCCAGCGTCAACAATTTTGGCACGCCTGGTGGGACATTATTTTTCAACGCAAAAAATCTTTCTTTTCCAGCACCGTGCGCATCAACAGTTTTGGCATGCCTGGTGGGACACCATTTTTGAATGCAGTAGAGTTTCAGGATTAATGCTAGTCCTATCACAGCCATTTCAATTTTTCCCAGCATCTGGTGACTCCAATGGTAAGAGCTTCATTTTCCATATTAATACCAGTGTCTTAAATTTTTATGCCTAAAGTCACCACTAGGTCTGTTTCAAAAGGGATTCCTTCTGAATTCATTGAACTACCTTTTAATTTTGCTAAAAGATTAAGGTTTAGGAATACTCATCCTTATCCAACAAGTCATCCTCTTAGACCTATTAAAAGAGACATAGTTACAGTAGAGCCTCAGTTACGCCCCATCCAAGCTATGGCTTTTCCATTTACAGCATTTTGTGGGGAGAGCCCCTTGAATCTCCCATAGTATGACCCAATTCCAGGGGTAGCTCTAAAGAATGTACCTTCTTTTGATGGATTAGGACCCATTATAGTCGCTGAGCACATCAAGAATGTTTCCAACCTTTGAAATATTCACAATATCATAGAGGAGAATGTCACAGTCAGATTGTTGGCTCTGTCTCTTAAGGGCAAGGCTCTTGATTGGTACAGGACCTTGCCTGTGAATTCAATCCATTCCTAGAATGAGCTGGGTATTTAGCTAACTGACCATTTTGGGGAGAAAAGAGATGACCTCTCACTTGCTGAGCAGCTGACAACCATACAAAGGGCTCCACATGAATATATGTAGGTCTTTAACACAAGATTTCAGAAGACTTGGCAGAGGATTCCCATCCTAGTAAGGCCAACTCCCAGCTATGCTTTTTTATACTACTTGAAAGCATTAATCATGATACAATCTATGGGAGGGCATATATTGCCTACTACTTATGACATAGCCATAGTAGCAGAGAACTATTTAATACAGGCTGGGAAAATAGCCCCTAGACCCCACATGTTAATTTTCCTAGAAGTGCCACCTCCAATTCGGGCCCCTGCTCCCACACTGGCTCCTCTACCTACCGTCAAAAAACTAGCTGTTGCCCCATCAAATGAATTTTAGGAGGTTAAGAGTATGTTGCAGGCCGTGACTAATGAACTCATTGCCATTAAAAGGCAGCAATAGGCTCAAGGCAATAGGCCAAACCAAGGGTACCAAAATTACGGTCAAGCCCTTAGACCCCCTTTCTAGAATTATAATCAGGGTCAGGGGTAACTCACTACAACCAAGCCTTTTCAAAATTACAACACTAATCCCTCTTCATCATCTAAGGCCATGGTGCCTATGTAGAATAATCTGGTATAAGAGCAGCCTAGCTATTCGACCATGGGGTATGGTCAAGGACAGGCTGTGCACACAAGTGAGATGGTGAACTATTTCTAGAATACAGAGAATTAAGCTGCTACTTTTTCCCAGTTCTTTGAGGCTCTAGCTCAACCTAGCATGAGTAGCAATCAGGCCTAGCTAGATTCTGCTCTCATGAATTATGAAGAGGGTGAGTTTTGTTCAATCAACCATGGGGGCGCTACAGGCAATCAGACTAATTGTGTTACAACCAATATAATATTTAGGAGGAGAGTGGTGGAAGAGGTGCAAGCTACCACTCAGGCAGCAACTGCACCTCCATCACACTCATTTCAAAGGGCCCTAGTTTCCAAACAGCCATTTGCACCTTCAGCACCTCAGCCTGCAGCTCCAGCTGGGACTTGCCTAAAAGAAAACGTGAAGGGAGGCAATGCCCAAGTCAATATAGTGGACCAGATGAAGAAGTTGCATGTGAGCATCTCCTTATGGGATTTGTTGTCTCTTCCACGACAGAAGGATGTATTGAAGAAAGAATTACATAGGCTAGATCAGCAAGCTATTCTAGCAAACATGGATAATCTCTTGATGACAAATGGACAGCCTACCCCTCCAAAATAGGTAAAGAAAGAAGAGAAGACTCCCCCTTTCTATGTATCCTTGATCATTAGGGACTTATTGGTGCACAACTACATAATTGATAGTGGGGCCAACACCTCAGTGATGCCCAAGTGCATTGCTGATAAGATGAGACTGAAGTATGAAGAAATGAAAAAGGGAGTCCTGAAGCTAGATGGGACACCTACAAAAATAGTTGGAATTTTGAAGGGTCTAGATTTGACATTGCATGGTTGCCCAACCTTCTCAATTCCCCAAGATATTGTAGTAGCGGATGTTCCTCGATTTTTTGCAATGTAACTGTCCAGAGACTTCGCGTCCAAAATAGGTGGCTATCTAGCAATGAATTAGTCATACCTAGTTTTCAGAACCAAGTATGGGACCAAAGTGAAAATTGAGTCTGAGCCACTCTAAAATGACCATATAGAATCATATACTCCCAAGGTAGCAAATGTCAATTACATGATCATCGACCTAGAAGAGTCCTAGACAGACCAAGCTCCATCCTCTACTCTTGAAGGAGTCACAGACCTACTCTCGAATGAGTGGGGAAGGATAACTTTGAACATGATCCATACAAGTTTATAGAGGAGCCAAGCCTTGGAGTTTATTTCATGCACGAAGAGGGCTCCTTCATGACCAATTTGATGAAGGAAGAACAACCAGACCTTGGCCTGTGGCAGCTATACTTTGACAATTCTAGAAGTAAGCTGGGCACTGGTGGTGGGGTAATGTTAGTTTCCCCTTCTAAAGAAAGGTACTTTTTATCTTTCAATTTCTAGTTCTCTTGCACATGTAATGTTGCAGAATATGAGTCTTTGATCCATGGACTTGAGTGGGCAAGAAAGAGAGGGATTAGGAAGTTGCAAATCTTGGGGGACAGTGAATTAATCATAAACCAAATAAGAGGCCTGAACCTGACCAAGAACTCCTTGCTAAAGTCTTACAAGCACAGAGCCTGGGACTTGATGGAGGATTTCCTTGCTCTTAACATTACCTCGATTCCCAGGGAATAGAATAAGCAGGCTGACAGGTTAGCAGCTGTTGGCACACAATTTGATGTTTCAAAAGAGATAAGTAGGGATTGTGGTTTGTGCCATTTAAAAGTGGTGGTTCGGCCTTCAATTCTAGATAATATTACAAACTGGCAGGTCTTCGAAAGTGACTAGCAGATAGCTCTCTTCCTGCAGGAAGAAGCTGAGTTCACAATCCACAATCAAGTGAAATTGTAGTAGCAATATAGAAATTGGATTGTTCAATTGAAGAATAATAAACTCCCTAAAGGTCTGGTCACACTTGAAAGCATTTTCAACGGAGATGACCAACTAAGAAATGACAAAGCATGCATAATGACCAAAGAGGAGAATTATGAAAAAGTTGAAATCTTCAAAGATAAGCTGCTAGTGCTTGGCAAGGTCTGCACATTTCAAGAAAAGCAAGCTTTCATTCTACTATGTCAAGAGTTCGCTAATGTGTTTGCATGGGACTACAGTGACTTGAAGGGCTTCGACCCAAGACTTGCTCAGCACACCATTGAGTTAGAGGAAGGTGCCAAACCAGTCACACAAAAGCAAAGGCTTGTCAATCCTACAATTGAACCCCTCATGCAAAGGGAATTGGCCAAATTGATGAAGTCTAAAATTATATTTCCAATCAAACATTCCTCATGGCTGGCCAACCTCATTCTTGTTAGAAAGAAAAATGGGGAGATTAGGCTGTGTGTCGACTTCAGAGACCTTAATAAGGTCTCTTTAAAAGATCATTATCCCCTTCTAAGCATGGAGCAGATCCTTTAGAAAGTGACTGGTAGCGAGCATTTCTCTCTCCTAGATGGTTATTCAAGTTATAATCAGATTCTAGTGTAAGGCTGTGATCAGTATAAAATAGCCTTCACCACCAAATGGGGCATGTTTGCCTATAAGAAGATGCCATTTAGGCTATCCAATGCTGGTGTTATATTCCAATGAGCCATGGACATGGCTTTTTATGGCTTGATAAATAACAACGTGCTGGTATATCTTGATGATATAACAGTATTCTCCAAAGAAGCGGGCCAGCACATAGAGCACCTCAAGCAAATTTTTGAGAGGTGTAGGGAATTTGGCATCTCTCGTAATCAAAAAAAGTGTGTGTTTGTTGTTCATGAAGGGAAGCTCCTTGGTCACATTATGTCCAAGGAGGGTTTATCTATTAACCCTGAGAGAGTTTGCTCCATTCTAGAAATGCCCCTACCAAAGCACAAAAAAGGCCTACAGAGTTTATTTGGTAGGATACATTTTATTCGAAGGTTCATTCCAAATTTTGTTGAGATAGTTAAACCCCTAACCTCTATGTTGAAGAAGGGTGAAGAATTCAAGTGGACAGTGTAAAGAAGGGACAGCTTTAAAGCCGTCAAGCAAGCTTTAGCCCAGGTGCCTGCTCTGATCAACCCTAACTTCAATAGAGACTTCAACCTCTATACATTCAGCAATGAAGAAGTGATATCTGCCATGCTTACCCAAGCAAATGGCGAAGACCTCGAATAGCCACTTGCCTTCTTCAGCCAGGGATTAGAGGATTTCAAAGTTAGGTACACGTATGTAGAAAATCAAGTCTTGGCAGTGGTGAAGAGCCTGAAGAAATTTAGGTATATGTTATCTAGCAATAGAATCCACCTTATGGTCCCACATCCTGGTGTCAAGAATTTCTTGACCAATCGAGATTTGAATGAAAAGAGGGTAGGGTGGATTACCAAAGTGATGGAATACGACATAGACATCAAGATCACCAAGCTGGTGAGGGGAAGAGGCCTATGCAAATAGCTAGCTGCAAACTTAAAATAGGAAAGGAGAGATAGCTTGTTAATCCATGATGCAGCCACAGCAGAAGAACCAGCTGTCATAAAGGATTGGACGCTGGACATGAAGCATTTCCTTCTCACAGGTGAGTGTCCACAAGGTCTTGATAAAGCTGGAAGAAGGTATTTTAAGCTCCAGTCCCTCCCTTATGTCCTGGTTGGCAAAGAATTGTTTAGGAAGGATCTCTCTAGGGTTCTTCTAAGATGCATTGACCCCAATCAGGTTGATAGGATACTAGTTGAGTTTCATGATGGGCCAGCTGGTGGCCATTTCGCCCTTAAAGCTACAACAACAAAGATAATGAGAGCTGGCTATTTTTGGCCTACTCTTTTCAAGGACACTCATGCCTGGGTGAGAAAGTGCTAGAAGTGTGCACTTTTTGATGGAAAATAGTGACTAGCTGTCATGCCCCTATAACCCATTCAAGTTGAGCAACCATTCATGGAATGGGGCCTGGATTTTATAGGGATGATTAATCCTCCCTCTAGTGCTGGGCATAAGTGGGTACTAACTACCATGGATTATTTCACTAGGTGGGTAGAGGTAGTTACTTTGAAGGAGGAAAATGAGAGTGTAGTCTTGGAGTTCTATGAAGATCCGGTAACAAGATTCAGAGTCCCAGCCACCATAATCTCAGATAATGCCTTGGCTTTTTTGGGAATCAAAACTAGTGAATGGGCATTGAAGTATGGCATATACCTCAGCACTTCATCAAACTATTATCCATAGGGGAATGGGCTAGCTGAGTCCACCAACAAAAATCTGATCAGGATTATAAAGAGGACTGTGGAAGAAAATCAAAAAACCTGGCATACCAAGCTAAAGACGGCTCTATGGGCTGACCGAGTTACTCTAAAAAGAGCAATCAAAAATTCTCCATATATGCTCATGTATGGAAGGGAAGCCAGGCTTCCCATCTCACTTGAACTACCAGCATTGGATCTCACCCATCAGCTACAGTTAGAAGAAGGGACCAACATGGAAGTCAGATTATGTGAGCTAATAGAGCTCCAAGAGGTGAGGGATCGGGCTATGGCTTCTCTGACAAGTCACCAATAGCAAGTAAAAAGGCACTTTGATAAGAAATCCTTGTCAAGAGATTTTTTTGAAGGAGACATTGTCCTGAAATGAGATGAAGATCGAGCTAAGCCTGAAAAACATGCAAATTTCGATGCCCTATGGAGCGGTCCTTATGTGATTACTCAGTGCAAGCATCACAATGCATTCCAACTTTCAAGGTTAGATAACAAAGAACTGTGTATCCTAGTTAATGGGATACATCTAAAGCATTGCCACTGATCTTTTTGGGTTTGCCTGTACATATTTTCCCTTGTTTCTTTCCTATTTTCCCTAAGTGCTATTGCACAAGTAGTTTTCTTAGTCTTGCATGTGTTTTCATTTCATGGAGTAGTTTTGCATGGCTAGTTCTAAGTTTTGACAGAGCTCTTGCTGGTTTTCAAAGTTATCATCTGACTCCATGCCTAATGGATTACAAGGCAACTAGTCTCTAAGCATAGTAGGCATGCTTCCCCCAGGAATTGCCAATTTGTTGACCAAATTTTGCCTACAGGTAAAATTTTGGTCCCCTTCCTCCTTTGCTGTTCATGCCAGTTATATTCTAGGTTGTTCAAGTTCAGCATTCTCCATTTCTTGGTGTAAAGGGTTCACTGTTCGATTCAAGCATTTCATTGTAAACATATTGAACCTTCATACCGTTGAACCATTGAACTAAATTTTTGGTTCAACGGACTTGGTTCAATGGGCTTGGTTTAATGAGTTTAGTTCATTGGCTTGGTTCAAAGCGTCAAGCTTGGCCTTGGGAATTTGGTGCACTTTGTTGAACCTTTGAACTGTTGAACATTTTTAGTTTAATGGCCCGATTCAAGGTATGCCCCAAGCCAAAGGGTAGTCAAAAGTCAAAGGACCCTTTGGAGGGCATACACTTCAACATTTCAATGATTCGAGCATGCTTCTAATCAAAGCAAAGGGTGGCACAACAAACAAAACAAAAGGGACATTTCAAAGGTGTTGAAGGGAAATAGTGAAATAAAGAAGTGCCTGACTGATGTGGAGAAGTGCCTGACTAGTGCCCAGATGCCATGTGGCATTGAACCCGATGACACTTTAGCAAGAACCTGATGATGACCGTGAGACCATCAAATTTAAAGGAACTAAATATCCATTGGCATTTAAAGAGATAGTTATTTGCTTTCAAAGCGAAGGAAGAACTAAGTATTATCGAGGAGTACAAAATGTAGCAACCTGTCGATAGTTCATTCTTGGGAGGCTGAGCGAGCTAGATAGAGACAAATTTGACAAAAGATAAGAGGACATGCACAGAATAAGCAAACAGTAAGTCCAAGTAGTGCCAATTTGAAGAGGTGACTCCAGTAGGTGGAACAGTTCCTTCAAATTGACCACAAAGGATGCAGTAGCTGAGAAATGTAACCAATTTTCTCATTTTTCATTTAATGGGTGGACAAACTGTGTTTTGCCATTAAAAATGCAAACTTCAAACTAGAACAGAGGACATGGCTCATTAATATTTTGAGTGACCTATTTCTTTTCATGAACAGCCATTTTATAAAAAGAGCGCCAAATGAGCCTCTTAGACTTTGCTTATATATTTGATACTTGTCATTTTGTAAACATCTTTTCATGGTTTTAGCCAGGCATAACCCTGCTAAAATTTTTGCCTGAATCAAATAAATGTAGTTTTTACCTCCATTTGGATAAATGTTTCAGAGTATGCATTGAGTGTTTGCTTGTGTCTAGTCATTATCTTTTGATGCTCTCATAGGTTCAACACCAGCAGACCTATTGTCTACAAGGTGCCATTCTTGTAGCTGACAAGAGAAGAGCAGTATTTGGGGGTGAAGGAGCAGAAGAAATTACTTTATAAGTGTGTGTTTCACAGCACCTCTATTTTGAATTTTCCATTGAAGCCTCCCTGCTAGTTTCTTGCAGCCTGGTCCTTCTGCCAAGTGCGTAGTGTATGTATGCATTTGTCTAATTCTGAGAGTGGATGTGTGAAGGTCAACCTTTATTTTGGTGTATCACCTCTTTAGAGTAGGTAGTTTGTTTTCTTGCACTTTCTTCCCTTTTCATCCCCCCCAGTTTATAGCTATATATATATATATATATATATATATATATATATATATATATATATATATATATATATATATATATATATATATATATATATGCATGCTTGTATGTATTTTTGCACTGCCTGAAACAAACAAGATACATCAGAGGGAACTAGCCCATACCTAGAGACTCTCCTCTCCTGCTTCACCATCCCACAGGTGAGAGAGGAGTTTCCATGTTGCAGGGAGAAGGCAGGAGCTAGGCCTCCTTGTCTCGGGTGCAATCTCCAATGTCAACAGTAAGTTTACAAAGAAGTCATGAAAAATAAGTCATTAGTAGCTATCATCATAAAAATAAATATTAAATGCATCTCTATGTTTGGTGACCTAGAGCTTATTACCAATTTCCACCCAATCACCCTTTTGAATTTTTCTTATAAAATCATTGCCAAGGCCCTAACAAATTGCACTAACCTTACGAAATGAGATTCATAAAAAAATAGATATATACTAGATAATCTAATTATTTTTTTTGAATGAATGGAATGGGATCAGGCCTCTCATCTTTCTCAAACTTGATTTTGAAAAATCTTATGATCAAATAGAATGGTCCTTTATTCTCATTGTGTTATAATCTTTCGCCTTTGGCCAATTCTTTCTTTTGATAGATCCAAACTTTATTTTTTAATGAATCAACCTACCTCACCACAGTGGGCACAAGTCCAAATAATTTGTAAATTTTCACTCCATAAGACAAGTTTACCATCTAGCTCATGCTTTATATGTTTTGGTCATTGAGGCATTTGGTTTTCTTCTTTCTCACAGAGTATATTGATGACTTATCAGCTTTGTATTTTTCTTGTTGATCACTCCTCTTGATGAGCAAGAAGACTTCTTTAAAGAGGTGATTTAATGCCTTGATATTTTTTGCAAAGCCTCAGGGTCTAATTTACAATGGGCTAAAACTCAATGTTGTAGATAAAACATAATGCCTTTTCCTAAATGGCTCCATCATTATCAGTGGAAGTGAATTAAAAAAAAAAAATTTAAATTTCTTGGTATTCCTTTTAATTTTGATACCTCTCCTTAAAATTTGTGGCATTATGTCATTGATAGAGTGGAAAATAATGTTTCATATTAGATTTTCAAACCTCTCTCTTTAGATAGTAAATTTTAGGTTTGTACCAAAATCCTTGCATCCATTCATGTTTATTACTCCTCATGTTGGACCCCCTCCAAAGACTCATAATAAATTAGCAAAGTTTATTAGAGCCTTTAATTTGGACAATGCTAAGTAAACAAGAAGCTATCACAAAGTTACTTGGGACATGTATCACATTCTTCATGACAAAGGAGGAATGGGCATCATTGATGTCTATAGACAATGTATTGCCCTTTATTCTAAGTGGATGGTTAGATCAATTGAAGGTAATAATGATTATAAAATTATTTTGAGGTGTTGCATCTCTACAGGTACCTCCTATGGTAAAAATAATTGTGAAAACACTGGTTTACATGCCCTATTGATTACCACTGCCCCAGTTAGGATAGAATGTTCTTTTTTTGCCAAGAGCATTTGGAAAGATTTTGAAGTAGTGAATCCTTTTTCAAAATGTGTTGGAATTGGATATCACAATGGTCTTTTCTTTTAATTACCATAATATCTAGTGGTCCCCTATAATAAACAACACTAGTCTTTCTTTAGTAGAAATGTTGGGTATAAAAGATATGGATCTATTTAAAAAAGGCATTCATACTATTAAGTATTTGACATCTTATCTTTTCTCTAGTGTTTGGTATATCAAGGCCTTCCTTTTGGGGAGTGCCTCTTACACTTAGAATTGCTCAACCCAAATGTTTATCCTGTGTTAGACTCGAGTCCTTCAAATATATCTTTTAGACTTGTTTAAGGGTTTGATATACTTGTAAATGGTTCCACAACATTTCCCAACCATTCTACCTCCCACCCTTCTTTTGGCACATGGTTATTTTTGGGGAGAAAGCTCATTGGTTGGCGTATATTCCTTTTATATGAAACTTATTTAGAGCTATAGTTTTATTTCATCTTTACAAATATAAGGCTTCATGATTTTCAACAATGAAGAAGCATCTTCATAGTTTTAAATTAATGATAAAAGGTGATTGTTATCTCATCGAATCTTTTACAAGTCTAATCTCATGTTGAGAAGATGGCGTTCAAGTTTTAACACTTGTAGGAGTTGTGCAACCGTTAGAGGATTGTTCTTTGCACTATGACCTACATCCTCCAAGATCAATCACCTCATGGCTCCCCTCCTCTGGGGCATAGCGGTTGATGTAGTTGCTCTTATAGTCGTAGTTGCTTCTCCACTCCTCAGTTTGAGGAAGGGGTGATTGGAATCCTCTGCCATACATGAGAACTTTGTTATTTCCTTATCATGATGAATCTCGTCTATGATGGGGTGGTCCAAATGGTAACTTTGTTTAGCTTCCTTCTTGTTGGGGCAACATTGTTCCTTTGTGCCTCCCTGAAACTAGTTAGGATGATTAGGTGGTGCCCGATCCTCCTTTTGTTGAGTCTTTCACTTGGAGCGCCCAAACTCCCAAAGATTATCCACCTCTAGCTCCTTTTGGGGTTGAAGCATGTAACTGAAGATTTGTGTTTTTTATGTAACCTTATGATCTCTAGGTTGTCATGTGTGATTGACAATTTTTTTATTTTGAGACATATCTTCTCATTGACACAAAAATTTGAGATATTCATACCAATAAATCACTTTATTGTTATTATTCTAAATTAATAATAAATATAATGATACAATTTGATAGTAATATAAGAACTGAGTGAATATGCAGATATTTAATGTCACCACACTAAAATGTGCTCAAAAATCAACAACAAACATGCCAGCTTTATAAGCTTTTCCACATACGAATGGAGTACCCCTTCAAAGTATATTTAGTACGGTCCAAACTCTAGAAGGTATACCTATTCAGAGTACAAAAAGAACTGTGTGTTAGACAAGTAAATTATTTTGCCTCCAAGAGTAAATAAAAATTTGAAGGTGAGGAATCAGAGCGTGATCCTCACCCACAATTATTTTGCCTCAATGAGGCCTATTCTGGGGCTTGTGTATATATCACTGTATGAAGATATCTATAGGGTTGTGCCTTGTGTTCCACAAAAAATGTGTTTGACAAGTAAATATAGAGTAGTCAAAGCCAAAGCCTACAGTATTTTTCAAGGATTAAATGTTTTGAATAATCAGACAAACATTGGCTAGTGATAAGACATGGACCTAGCTTTCTTTCAAATTATTAAGACTTTCCAAATTCCAATTGATATGTCCACATCTTTCATTTTCTACATCATATGTCGACATGTTGCATTATTAAAAATAAAAGATTCACATCAAACGTACAATATTCATTTCGTGCACTTCAGTTCACTTCACTTCACTTTATTTGGATAACAGTATTTCTCTCATTTCTTGGCATTACCCATTTAGCAGTCCTAACAGAGAATAAGAACGATAGGATTCAGAGCAAACTGGGCTCCACGATAGGAACAACAGACTGGGTTCCACAGCTGACTACTAATAGGAATAGTGAACACAACTATTTCAAGGGTTTGTCAATAGAGGTGGGGTCCGAACGTTAAAGTCTAGAGAAACAAACAAACATCCTTTGCATATCTATCAAGTGAATCTACAGTTCAAAATAGACTGTCTAGATTTCTTGAGATGAATAGCAATCTGAGCAGGATTAACTATGGTAAAAAATAAGTAGGTTTTAAATGTAATTTGGAAGAGGGGACTACCACTGAAAAGTCACATGTTGTAAATCAATCTGAGACAAACAAGAAAGGGATAGCTGAAACTATATTCTCTATGGAAACAAATCACTCAAGGAAAGTAAAATTTAAAAATTGCTTTAGCAAATAAAAGTGGTAAATGGGTCTGGGTAAATGCAAAACAGTTTCAAGGGATCTTAAAATGTAAGCTCTCCCATTCAAAATCAGAATTAGAAAGGAGAAATCAAACCCAAAGAAAAACAAATGCTGTGTGTAAAACACAGTCAAGCAACAGGCTAAAAAAGCGTAAAGAGGGAACTGAAATAGAAATTTACATTCCCACTACCACTCATCACAACTGTATGTGAAAGTACTGATGAATGTCAAAAATAGGGTTGAGTGTTTGGAAGCCAAGGAGCAAGAAAGTAAGTAAATCAGAAATTACTAGAGAACAACAAGGTGCTAAAGGAATAGGGGGTAGTGTTGCAAGATGCAATAAAAGCAAGGAAACATGAGTGGCAAAATATGAAGCTAACTTGGCAAAGCATGATAAAATCAACTAAAATTATAGGAATAGAGGCTCAAGGAGGTCAACAATTAAACATTCAGAACCTAGTGATGCATGTAAATAACAGAGAGCTCATAGCAAAGGAGAACAAAACATGGGCACAAGTCGTTAGAGTCTCAACAATAATGGTTTTAGAAGAAGAGACAAACATGAAGGTTGATAGAATGCAAGAAAGAGAGGGAAAAAAAAGACAAAACAGGGCAAGAAATGTCATTATAAGAGGAGTAAGGGATTACGATAAAAATGAAAGCACTTCCAATCTTGCAACTAACTTCTTGAGAGAGAAGTTGCATTGGCAAGGGAAAATCTGCCAAGCCAAGAGGATTGGAAAGATATGTGATGAAATGGATAGACATATCAATGTTATCTTGGTAAACAGAGAAGACAACTCCGAGTCTTAAGCAAAAAAAGACTTCTGAGGGGATCTTGCTTCTTTCTAGATGATGACTTAACAGTAAAACATAAAGAGGAGAGAAGGGTAGAATTGGCTAAAATTAGTACAACAAGAAATGAAGGAAAAAAGGTGTGGTTACACAATGGAAAAGAGATTATCTTAAATATAATATCCCACGGTAAGTTTGAGTAGCAAAAGGGAATCAAAGAGAGAGTGGGTATTTCTAGATTTATAAGAAATGGAGGTCAACAAATGGAGATAGAAAGGGGCAAATAATCAACTTTAAGTTTTTTGCACCATAATAAATAGTAATCAGGGGACCCCTCAAGCACACTTAAATTTAGTGTGCTGGAATTGTAGAGGCTACTCTTGGAGGAGGGGCCATGGGCTAAGGCCTATTGCTGAAGGATGAGACATAATTTGTCTTATTGAAACGCATGAACAAGAAGGTTGCAAGACTCCTAGTTTTGAAGGTTACATGAAGTTTGTGGTTTGGAACAAAGAAGTGGGCAATGGCAAAGGGTAAAATCACATAATGGTTTTAGTGAAAAAAGTTGAAGGATGCATAATTTAGTTGGAAAGAGAAGACACAAATAAATAATACATTTGGGTCAAATTTTCAAAAAATGGGAACCACATAAACATTACAGCATGTTATTTTGCTCCCTAGATCTCAAAAACTTGCAAAAGAAATGGTTCTGACAACAAAGATCCATATGCAGTGATAAAAAAGATATATCAATGTATTCCCAACAAGGTGAAGTTCTTATTTTGGGAGACTTCAATGCTAGGATAGCAAATGGTCAAGCTAATATTTTATGCAGTAAGGAGGATCATAATCCTATCTGGGTTATGGAAGAAGAGAATCAACAATGGGTGAAATTTACAGAAGATAATAAGGGCATCAATCATTATGGTGAAGAATTGCTTACTTTGTGTGGCACCTTTGATCTAATCATTTGTAATGGCATCAATAGATGGAAGAAATTTGACAATTTTACTTGCAACACATACAACAGGAAAAGTGTTGTTGATTAGGTAATTTGTTTTAAAAGTGTGTTGAAAAAGATAGAGGAGGTCATGATTGGTGATTGATTTTGGGAGTTAAAATATGATCATAGATCTATATACATAAGACTTGCATGGCTAATAAAAAGTCAACAATAAAAAAAATGAAGCCCCCACAATAGACAATTACAAAGGGTAGACTTCTTTTGAATCAAGAAAACCATAATAGCTTCAAGGCATCACTAGAGCAATTATGTGAAAAGGGGACAACTAGCACACAACCCCTCAACAATCATGAGTTATCCACTATAATACAAGGAGCGCTTGAGAAGTGCAAAAGGGTAAAGAACAAAAAGTCGGTAAAAAATTGTTTTCCAGTAAATATTTGGTTTGATGAAGATTGTAAAATTGCAAGGAAATCTTTGAAAAAACTAGGCAAGAAGATATGCATTAAATGTTACAATCAGATCATAAAAACAAAAAAAATAGAGTTTATGAGCACAATGCGGGAAGAGTTAATCTACCTGAGTAAGAATAATCCTAAGCTATTTTATAAGGAACTTCAGCCAAAGAATAAATAGATAGAGAATAACATCACCAATAGTCAATGATTTGATTATGCAAAATAGTTGTATGAGCGAAAAATAGAGACTAGGCCTCTTCCCTTGATCAACATGACATCTAAGCTTTTCATTGCACAAGAGGTCAAGGTTGGTATAGGGATGTTGGGGGTTGGAAAAGCTAAAGACTTGGTTGAACTTCAATAAAAATACCTTAAGTGGGGGGTGGAGATTCTTGCACCCCATATTATGAGAATTTTCAACAATATTATTCAACATGGCTTCCCTAAAGATTGGATCACTAGCTTAACGATTACTCTTTTTACGAGTGGAGATGTTAACAATCCCTCTAACTATAGAACTATTATGATCAATCTATTATTCACAAAGTTGTTTGGTATCATGGTTGAGAGAAGAATCAACAAGTTGGCAAAGGAAAAGGGTAAGAGAGAAAAAAGGCAAGCAAGCTTTAGGTCAAAGCACTCTACTTTAAATCATGGAGTTACATTGAGACAAATAATTGAAAAATCTTGGAATGAAAAGGAAGAGGCTTATTGCTCTTTTGTTGACTTTAAAAAGGCTTTTGACATGGTCTCTAGAGATAAGTTATGGTGCACGATGAAGGAACTTGACATTTTAGAGCATCTTAGAGAGGCTGTCCAAAGACTCTATGAAGAGGTTCAAATTAAAATTATAACTTCAGCAGGCATCTCTGAAAGTTTTAGGAACGACATTGGAGTTAAGCAAGGATGCCCTTTGTCACCCACTCTTTTTGGCTTATACATTGACAAACTTGAAGAGTGGTTAAATTTTTAGGGTGGGGATGGTGTTCACCTAGGGGAATATGTGATAATGCTCCTTTTATATGCTAATGACCTTATTCTGATCGCTAAGTCCCCTCATAGATTGCAAGAGCACCTTGATGCCCTTGAGATTTTTTGCAAAGATGTTGGTATGCATGTCAATACCAACAAGACCAAAATCATGATTTTCTCCAACAAAAAGAAAAAGCTCCAACACACATTTCTCTTTGAGGGAAATATTCTTGAAGAGGTAAATGAATACAAGTACCTCAAGTTTAACTTTAAAAAAAGTCTTAGTTGGGAGACTTTTAGAAAGAAAAGAACTTTAGGAGGTTGGAAAGCATGGTATGCCCTTCAAAATAGATGTAGAGAGGCTGAATTATGGGATCGGAAAACTATTCAGACTTTTTTGGACTATTGGTAAGCCTAGTGGTGCTTTATGGGTGTGATCTTTGGGATAGCAGCTTGACAGAGTCCAAGTGAAACAAATAGAGAGAATCTAAAAGCACATGATCACCAACAACTTCAGGCTAAAATTTTTAACTCCATATGAGATCTTGCTAGCTGAAATATGGATTATTCTAATGGAAGCCATTGCAATGGTGCATCTCCTAAGATATCTCAAAATAATTGAGCAGTTGGAAACAAGTAGGTGGCTTAAGGTAGTTTTTAGGGAGGTGTCTAGCAAAAAAAAGAATTCTTTGATGAAGCAAAATAATAAGTGGATGATCAAGTGGAATATCTATTTGAATGTATGTCCTACTGATAGTAAAGATATAAAAGCTTTTGTCATAGATAAATTCTGCAAGTCTATGTGGGGTGGTATTCTAGGGAGAAAGAGGAATTATTACCTTGAGGTATTCAACTCCACATGTGATCATCAACAAAAAGCTTACATTGGGATGAATATCCCTTGGAGAGCTAAGATTTTGATTGTTCAGCTTAGAACTAATTACCATCATCTTCGATCCAAAATGGGAAGGTGGAAAAGGCCTAAAGAAACTTGGGAAGAGAGAGTATGTGAATTCTACAATGTGGGTGCAGTTGAATCTGAAAAAAAACATTATTTTAGATTGTAATGCTTACATGGACATCAGGGCAAAATATGCAGACTTCTTGACGATAACTTCTTGGCATAGTTTATTTATAGAGGGGTCTTTGGAGAAAGTTGGAGAGCTCACTCTATCTTTGAATAAAAAAATAAATACAAGGCAACTATAAATATGACTTGGTTGGTTGTCTCATAGGCTATTTATTTAGCCTCGTGGATGTTAAAAATCTTCTTCTTCTTATTTAGTTACACCAATTGACTTGACCTAGTGAGATGGTCAAGCTATGTGAGGGCATAATTGATATGTCCCAAAGAAATGTTTGAATAATGATAAACCTTTCTACCTACAAATTTGTCAAGTGGTGTGAGTCCAGTATTTCTCTCATTTTTTGGTGTTACCCATTTATTCATGTAACTTGACTTGACTGGACTTGGTGAGATTGATATGTCACCAAAGAAATGTTCCCATAATGATGACCTTTCTGCTTACAATTTATCCCATGTGAATATTAGACAATCCAATGATTTATTTTTACATCAAAAAGTAAGCATACTCGTTAGGTATATGCTAATTCTTCAAGTGCTAGCTTAATACTTCCAATAAGATAATATTAGGATGCTGCAAAGATAAAAGTTATGTCACAAGGGGTGTAATTTTATGTTTTTAGTAAAGCAAGATTTTGTCAAGTGAAAGAATGTAAATTTCTAAGTGTATTTCATTCAAAATTTGACTATTGATTTCATCTCACCTTTTGTGCATGAAATATTAAGAAACAATAATATTATATTTTTAATGCAAGTGATGATGAAAAATGAGGTGTTGTGTTCCTTCATACAACATATAAACCAATAACTTTCTTCAAACATGATATATAGAAAACTAGATGGATCTTGGAGGAGGGAAACTCCCACTTTTATGCTATGGGATGAATCTTCAAAAGCACTTTATAAGGACCATAAAACTTTGGTGCAAGTTTTTGATGACCCTTCAATGTCAAAGATGATTGCTTATTAGGTTGGAGATGAAGAAAAACCATGTCACCAACATCAAAATCTCATTCTAAGTGGTGTTGATAGGCATGTTGCTTCAGTGGTTCTATGTTAGATGGAGGTTATCTTTGAGAGTTTGAAGAATAATTGCACATGTGCAGAGTCTAGTGTCAATTGCATGTACCTTGGAGCTACATGGAAAGTATGTCTGAAGAGAGGGTGGGCGTTGACCATAAACAACCTCATATTAAGTCATCTTGGTGGTAGTGTGGTATGTAGTGTTGTACCACCTTACAATAAGTGGTAACCATTTGACCCAATGAGTCTATTGATTTGAGGCTAAACAATGCAGATAGGTATCCAACTATTTGTTGACAATTTATATTTGACATGGATTAGTTTGTAGATGGTAGGAAAAACTCATTACAAGTTGGGTGCCATAGACATGGAAAGATTCCTTCAATAAGTGACTAGTAAAATTGGAATCACGATCACACACAATTGAGGCAAGTAGCCCATGGAGGTGGTGGATCTAATTTTAAAAGGTTTAAGAAATAGTGGATGTAGTAAAAGGATGGTTGAAGGTGAAAAAATGAGCATACTTGGAGATACAATCCACCACTATGAGAATCACTTATTTCCTTCTTGAGTTGGGTATCCCCTCAATAAAGTTCATGGAGATATTTAACCATACACTGGTAGGGATAGGCAAGGTCTAGACCATTCCTGGGGTGGTGGCAATTTCCCCTTTGTTGTACTAGCACATTTCACATTCTACCATAAATGTTTGATGTCATGTTTAGTGCATTTCCAAAAAATAATTTAGCAATTATTTCATAGGTTTTTAAAAAACCTGAGTGGCTCACTAATGGAGAGGTATGCAACTTGAGTAGAATTGTTTGTCTCAGTATTGATTGGGGTGCCAGTACCAAATTATACTTTGTGCCTTATTTAGTGACCATCCAAAGAGCAATCTTGTCAAGAGGCAAGGTTAGTGGTCACTTATTGAATGAGTTTCTAAATTTTGTTGTCAAGGGACCATTCTTATTATTCCTGATGCACCCAATCTAGAATGGGAAATGATAACATACACAAGGTTGTCTATTCTTCATATTTGTAAGATAACACATATGCGACTAATCTGGGTAACAATTTAGGGGATAATTCGGGTGATGGTTCTACCCCAATTGATGACGGAACTTCTGGGAGCCATAACTTTTGTATCATAGCTCCAATTGACTCATTGTTTGAACCATTGGAAAGCTAAGGATGAGGAGAATGTGGTGAGATGGAAGGGATATTTGATAAATGGATTTGGACCCCTAAAAACCTAATGGAAGTGCCCCAAATTTCAATTTTAGTAGTGCAGTCTAAAAATATTAAGTTTCTAAAAATCATAATTCCTCGACTTCTATATTATTTTAAATCATGGAAGTCAAACCACTTAATCTCCCTCGATATTGGTGACCTTCCACATCCTCCTAATTTTAAAATGTGTATAAATGAAGATGTAACCCGAAATGGAAATCAGACATCTCTTCCTAGAGATAAACATATAGATGTATTGCGATCTTGAGTAATAAAACATCTCTTCTCAGAGAATTCATTATTACTATGTTATTTTTGTGTTTTTTGAAATATCTGTCAATCAAAACTTTTTATTTTTAGATCAGTGACAATATTGTCTTTACCCTTGTAGTTAATCTCATAGTCATAGCCCATTAATTTGGTTACCCATTTTTATTGCTCAGGTGAAGAGACTCTTTGATCTAAGAAGTACTTGAGGCTATGGTGATTATTTTTGATGAAAAAGTGCTTCCTGACTAGGTATGGGTACCACTTGTTGATGGCATGGAGTATAACTAACATCTCTTTATCATATGTGGAATGAGCAAAGTTTTTCCATATAAGTCCTTTGCTAGTGAATGCGAGGGTTGACCATCCTACATTAGAATGGCTCTAATGCCACTATTAGAGGCATCAATTTCAATGATAAATGGTTTAGAGAAGTTAGGCATATATAGAATAGGTGTAGTTCACATTGCATGCTTGAGAATTTCAAAGGCTTGTTTCCTACTTCAAACCATTGAAAGGCATATTTTTTAACATTGTCATTAATGGAGTGATAATTATTCCATAATCATTGAAAAAATATATATAATACCTAGTAAGGCCCAAAATGTTGTAAAGGCTCTTGAGTGATTTGAGTTCAAACCAATTTTTCATAGCCTCAATGTTTTTAGGATCCACTTTGATGCCTTACTCAGAGACAATGTGTCTAATATATTTAATTTCCTTTTATCCAAAATCAGACTTGGACCATTTGGCACATAAGTGGTTATTACAAAGAACTCGAAAGGTATGGTCCAAATGTATCAAATGCTCATCCATTTACATCTATAGACAAGAATGCCATCAAAGAAAACTAGTATGAAATTGTGTAGAAATGGCCGAAAGATCTTATTCATTAAGCCTTAAAAGGTTGATGGAGCATTAGTGAGGCCAAAGGGAATGATGAGAAACTCATAAATGACATCATGAGTTTAAAATACTATCTTTTTAATATCATCTTCCTTAATGCATATCCAATGATATGTTGATCACAAGTTGATCTTCATGTAATTCATCCAGTCACTCATCAATCAATAGAATAGGAAACTTGTCCTTGAGAGTGAGTTTATTGAGAGTGAAGATGTTGGGATCTTTTCCTTTAGTTTAGCATGACTTATCCTAGTCATGCACCTAAGAGAATAAGTAGTCTAATGAGCTATCATGTTGGCATATCATGCGAGAAATGATCTCGCATGTTCACCTAAAGCATGCAACTTAAGACCGATTCTTGTTAGTTTTATCACATGGTGGTGTATGAATTGAGATATCTATACTAGGGTGCTTGAATAGTAACATAATTCTAACCATAAGCATCATAGTATATCTAATCCTAACAATTTTCTCAATCCATACTTAAGTTATTGATCATGAAAAAAGATAGGTGCAAATTGAGAAAATGAGTAGTAGTACCATGGATTTCATAACAAGTTTACAAAATATATTTCAAAAAAATAAGTATTCTATCTCATTACATATCAAGATCACCATACATAGGTCTCAATACATATCAAGATCACAAATGAGCTCAAGATTACAATTACCAATTACCTTCTTAAGTAAAACTAAGGGGTGTTTATATATGGTTTTAACCCAACTATTATGTTACAGTATTAATATGGAAATGTTGACTTGCCCACGATTAGTTCCCCATATATACCCTCTCTATGTTAGATATATGTTATTATGATCCTATCTTCTTACAAACTGGTGCTAGATTCATGCTTGACTATTCTCCTCCGATGCTCATGTGAACCGCTTCCTAACCATATTTGTTTTTTATGCCCTTGTCCAAGTCATACGCTATTGTCCAAGTCTTGTATCCTTAGTTTCTCTATGTTTTTTGCATCTTTTTTCCTCACAACTTGCTCCTCCCATGCCAAGGCCTTATGTGCCATGTATCTCCCATGCCTTGGCTCAATTCCACACCTCTATCTTTTGTGTTATTTCCAAAAAGTACTTAGAATAAATCCATATAAAATTTAGGGTCCAATATTAATCCCCACTAAGCCAATAGTTTGTCCCAGATTATGTGCCATATTCAAGGCCCTTAGTTTTTAAAAGTTTAGGGCCATTTGCTCAACCTGTCACTTGAATTCCTCCTAGTAGTTGAGGGAAGTGTATAGTGTGGAGGTAATTTCCTCAACCTCACCCTTCAATCATTTCATCTCCTCAGGTCATTCAATAAAGTCACCCATTTGAGTCGTCAAAATATCAAGTTTAGTAGTGGCATCCTTGTGGACATCCTCAAGTGACCTGACCTCGATTAAAACATGTCCTTAAAGTGTTGTAAAACTAGTATTAAGTTCTTGGCAGTGAGTGTTAATATTATTTTCTAGTTCCTCCACATCTTGGAATGTTTTTATTGTTATATAATTCTTGACAAGTTGTTGGTGTTGGTTTTCTTCCTATTGAATCCTAGCTTCCAAAACTTTAGTGGGTCATGCCAATTTTATAAAAACTCCATAAGTGATGGGAACTATGGCACCCACCTTGGCCAAAAATATCTCACTCACCTAGATGGACTCAATAAATTACTCTATGGCCCAAGTTTACTCATGCTAGAGATTCACGTGGTCTTTGCATTTTTATAATATAAGATCTACTAGGGTCTCCAATTTAGCAATAGCTTTACCTATAAGAGGGATCCCATTGATAAGTGCCTACTCATTTTACAAAATTATCTTATGGAGTTTTAGATTTATCACTTGAGATGTTGTTGTTGCTTCCTGATGGCGCTTGAGCTCTTCTAATTCCTATTCAAGTCTCAACTTTGCATTACATTATTGAAAGATACATGGCAATGAATTCACGGTGTTTTTTCTATAGTTGGCCAACATCATAGCACCTCGAGAGCAAGTTTAATGAGGGCCACTCCTGCTTGAGCTGGTGAACACTACCAGGGATACACCCAAAATACTTCAAGAAGATCACCCCCTTCGGTGTCAAATCCATGCTAGTTGATGGAAACTCAAAGTGATGTTCCTCATTATAAACATCCATGTAGAAGGAGAGTTTGTATGGAGTTTGATTAGATGATTCTTCCTTGGGGAAATGCTCCCACATATATAGTTCCTCTTTAGGGATGTTTTGTTGGAGATAGCTACGAACGAGGTGGTTATCACTCTTATTTTCTTATTGCTGCTCAAATTCCCCAATAGGCCCTTTTCCTTATTAGGATCATGATCAAGTATCTCAACTTATAAATCAGTTTATTGTTGGTCACTTGGGCCAATATCTTAGTCATCAGTGCTTAGGGTTGCACTTCTATCTTCCCCCTCTTCACTAGTGGGATTGTCAATGTCCACTTATGTATCATTAGGGGAAGGTTCTTCTTGTTGTTTCAAGGATTCATTCTTCAGCTCATGGATGGATTCCTTTTGGACCTTTGGGGTAGGTTCCCTCTTTGGCGATGCCTCAGGAATCATTGACCTTTGTTTAGATACCCTAATATTCAACACAAAATGCTCTTGTCCTAAAGGATCAACTATCTTTAGGGTTGTATCAATACCCTCTTGTTCCTATAATGTAGGCATCCCTTGGTCTCTTGGTGGTGATGGGGAAACCCTTTGTTGCTTAGGTTGATCCTCTTGTGTGTTCCTAGTGGCATCACACCTTGGCTTCTTCTCTTTTCTTTGTTTCCTTCTTTGAACTGCTATTTATAGTGGAAGGGGAAGGGTTTTTTTGTCGCCTCATGGATTCCTAAAGCCTTCTCATGTCATTGATAGAGTGGAAAATAAGGTTTCATATTATATTTTCTAACCCCTCTCTTTAAACAGTAAATTTTAGGTTTTTACCAAAATCCTTGCATTCATTCATATTTATTACTCTTCATGTTGGACCCCCTCCAAAGACTCATGATAAATTAACAAAGGTTATTAGAGCCTTTCTTTGAGACAATACTAAGCAAACAAGAGGCTATCATAAGGTTGCTTGGGACATATCTCACATTCCTCATGACAAAAGTGGAATGGGCATTATTGATGTCTATAAACAAAGTATTGCCCTTTCTTCTAAGTGGATGGTTAGATCAATTGAAGGTAATAATGCTTCAAAAATTCTTCTAAGGTAATGCATCTCTATAGGTACCTCCTATGGTAAAAATAGTTGTGAAAACACTGGTTTACACACCCTATTGATTACCATTGCCCCAATTGAGATCCAATGCTTTTTTGTAGCCAAGAGCATTTGGAAAGCTTTTGAAGTAGTGAATCCTTTTTCAAAATGGGTTGGAGTTGGATATCACAATGGTCTTTCCTTTAATGACCATAATATCTAGTGGTCCCCTATAATGAGCAATACTAGTCTTTCTTTAGTAAAAATGTTAGGTATAAAAGATATACATCTATTTAAAAAAGGCATTCACACTATTACGGATTTGACTTCTTATCTTTACTCTAGTGTTTGGTATATCAAGGCCTTCCTTTTTGGGAGTGCCTCTTACACTTAAAATTGTTCAACCCAAATGTTTGGCCTGCTTTAGACCCAAGCCCTTCAAATTTCTCTTTTAGACTTGTTTAAGAGCTTGATATACTTGTAAATGGTTCCACAACATTTTCCAACCATTATACCTCCAACCCTTCTCTTGGCACATGTTTTTTTAGGGGAAAAAGCTTAATGGTTGGCATATATTCCTTTTATATGAAACTTATTTAGAGCTATAGTTTTATTTCAACTTTACAAATCTAGGAATTCAACATTTTTCAACAATGAAGTACCATCTTCACAGTTTTCAATTAGTGATAAAAGGTGATTTTTATCTCTTCGGTTCTTGTGCAAGTCCAATCTCAAGTTGAGAAGGTGGTCCTCGAGTGTTAACACTTGCAAAAGTTGTGTAACCATTGGGTGAATTTTCTTTGCACTATGACCTGCATCCCACAAGACCAACCACCTCATGGCTCCCCTCCTATGATGGATAGGGGCCAATGTAGTTTTTAATTTTGAGCCATGTCTTCTCATCGACGTCGAGTTTGAGATGTTCATATCAATGAACTATGTTATTGTTGTAACTATTTTTATATTTTTATTATTTTTTATTAATAATAAATATAATAATACATTTTGATAGTAATGTAAATAGTGAGTTAACATACATACATACATTTTATATCACCATACTAAAATATAATCGGTCAATCAGCAAGAAACATGCCAACTTTATAAGCATTTTCACATATAAATGGAGTACCCATTCAAAGTATATTTAGTATGGTCCAAATTCTAGAAGGTATACAACTAGTAACCATTTAGTGATCATAAAGTTAATCATCACTTCATGACACTCATATAAAATATTAAATTGTTGGTAAAGAGAGAACAAGAGTAAAAATTTGAAGATCGGAGGAATCGGAGCCTCACCATTATTTTGCCTCCACGAGGTCTATTCTAGACCTTATGTATATATGACTATATATCTACATGGTTGTGCTTGTGTTCCACCAAAAATGCCTATTAGACAAGTAAATTTAGACAGTCAATGCTTGGAAGAGAGAATACATATAATCAGAAAAACATGGCATGGACCATAAGGAAATCAGACGTGAGCTTTCATTCATTCCATGAAAAAATGGCCCATAAGACAAACATTTGCGTGTTAGACAAGTAAATCAGACTCGAGCTTTGTTTCATTCATTTTGTGCACTTCACTTCAGTATTTCTCTGGTGAGATGGTCATGCCATATTTCTCTGATGAGATGGTCAAGCCGTGTGAGGGCAAAATTGATAAACCTTTCTGCCTATAATTTGTCAAGTCGTGTGAAGGCAATATTTCTCTCATTTCTTGGCAATATTCATGCCACTTGACTTGACTTGACTTGACTTGGTGAGATTGATATGTCACCAAAGAAATGTTCACACAATGATGACCTTATCGCATGTGAATATTTTCAAGGCTTGCATGCTTGAGCATTTTGAAGGCTTGTTTCCTACATCAAACCAGTGAAAGGCATATTTTTTAACATTATCATTAATGGAGTGATAATTATTCCATAGTCATATAATTTTTTTCTATAATACTTAGTAAGGCCTAAAAATATTTGAAGGCTCTTGAGTGATTTGAGTTCGAAGTATTTTTTCATAGTTTCAATGTTCTTAGGATCCACTTTGACACCTTCCTAAGAGACGATGTGTCCAAGATACTCAATTTCCTTTTGTCCAAAACCACACTTGGACCATTTGGAACATAAGTTGTTATTATAAAGGACTCAAAAAGTATGGTCCAAATGTATCAGATGCTCATCCATTTATAGCTATAGACATGAATGTCATCAAAGAAAACTCGTATGAAATTGCATATTAATACTAGTTTAATAATATGCAATTTCATAATACTTATTCTCTTGATGCTCTGAGGATTCCTTCTTCAACTTAGGCATGGATTCCTTTTGGACCTTTTGGGTAGGTTCCCTCTCTTATAGTGCTTTAAGAGTCATCACCCTTTGTTCAGATACCATAATATTTGACACAAAATGCTCTTGTCACGAAGGAACAACTGTCTATTGGGTGGTATTGGGGCCCTCTTGTTCTTGTATTGCAGGAATCCCTTGGTCTCTTGGTGGTGATGGGGCAGTAGATTAACACTTAGGTTGATCCTCTTATGCACTCCTAGTGGCATCATGCCTTGGCCTCTTCTCTTTTCTTCACTACCTTCTTTGAGCTATTATTTCTGGTGGAAGGGTAAGGGTTTCTCTAGTGACCTCATGGCTTTTTGAAGCCTACTTCTTGGTATTTAGCATGTAATAATAACATGAATGTGGTCCCCCATGTGAATATGGTATGTGTTGATATTAGTGTTATCTAGTTTATTCTTTTCCCTATAGTCCTTCTTTTAGGGGTAGACATATAATTATCAAAGAGTATGAGTCTCTCATCAAAATTTTCAATGTCAATGTGCACCTTGTGTGCATTAGGAATGCAATTTGTAGAATTATTGAAGTCATTATAAATGAAATCATAAGGTAACTTGAGCCACCCTGATAAGTTATCCATAGGATCCATATAATGAGAATGAGTGAATAATGTTACATAATAACAAATTGAGATCGAGTCACCATCTACTTAGGCAACTCTTTGGGGATGCACCATTCATTTCCAAAGGCTTCCTTCGTCCCTTTGAATATCCTTTCATTTTTAGCTAGTGGGAGGGGGTGATGTCACCTGGGTAGGTGAACCATTTAAACCATTCTATGAGGGACTTATTCTCTCATAGTTAAACCCACTTCAATTCTTTACTAGCATACTTCTAAACACCAATCTCATCGAACACCAATAAACGTAAAATCGCACCCCAATGAAACTTATGATTGGGCAAGTGATGGGCCTTCTCAACATCCACTTCAATCCTTTCATCAAAGTACTAAGAGTAATTTTACTTTTTATCCTAGGATATCTAGCTTGCAACATACATTTGCACCATATCAACCTCTTTCCATCTATCCACACCCTCAAGCTTAGTCATAGCCAAGCAAATAACTACCTGAATGACAAGATATTAATGTCTAAAAATGTACATGGCATGGCCCTTTTTTCATAATTTAATTCCATTGACATCTATTTAATTGCCTCTTGATCCTCCAGGTCTACATTAAGGTCAATGCCCTAACATTGTAACCTTGTTACCTTGCTGATCCATTGGTAAGTGATTCACATCTTGCACCCTACAAATTAAAAATAATCCTCGTGGATAAGTGAGACCAAAAATCTCACCACTTCTATGGGCTTCCTAGAATAAGGTAGATAGTAAAGCTAGAAGACTCCAGCATCATTTAACAAATTAAATATCATGAGTTCATAAGTGACCCCAAACCTGATGTTATAGCTCTCAAACTTGTAGTCACACTACAAGTCTCCCTAGTTTCTATGTTAATGGTGATTGTAGTCAAACACTTGATAAGGGGAAACCTTAGACTCCAAATTATCATTGTGCACAACTGACTTGGGTTATTTCTTTTCTTTAATTAAAATAGGGGGTGGATGTGGTGTTGTATCCTTATTCTGACTCATGCACAACATCATTGGTTCCTTCTTGATGTATGTCTCTTCTACTCACTATGTTAGGTTTTCTTCTTACATAATGGATTCACTAAAAACTTATTCCTATATAAAACAAGATGTCCTCCTACACTCTTTTACTCTTCCTCTTCATGAATTATTGGCAAAGGCTCACTTATCATGGCCTTTTGTTTTGACTACATCACCCCCTAAGGTGCCTAAAGGTTGACACGCAGTCATTCGACTCTCCAAAATGAATACATGTTTATTTCCCTAAACTTCTTGGGCTTTCCTATTTTAGCTTCCTTTAATGGTAGATTTTGATACCTACAACTTGCAACTCTCTCCAAAGTGTTCCCACAATCACAATTCCACTCTTTTCTTTTTCTCATGATCTTCACCTCACTTCCTAACTTTGAATTTATCACTACAATTTGATGGAAACACCCTCTTGTGGCTTGAAAATAGTTTACTCAAGGTCTAAAAATTTTAAATTTTTCAACACTAAAGTTAAAAAATGAGGACTCTTCAACCTTATATAGCCTTAAAGGCTTCCTTACATTTACTCTCCCATGCCTTCATTCATCACTTTGATCATTAATGTTCCAAATGGAATGCCATGAAATAAACCTAATGAAAAGGTGCACGAACAATGCTACGTTTTATTTGAAAATATACCAAAATCTTAAATTGAGCTAGTGGCATATGCCTTATTGATGAAATTGAAGTATTAAATGGAATGGTAGGGTCGAAGCTAACTACCATTAAAATGGCTTGGAAGAAATTAGCCAATATAACTACCTTAACTTACATTCACATGTGGGATGAATTCTATGAATGATGAATGAACCATCATAATATATTCAAAGTTTACTAAAGTGGCACACAACTTGGAATTGTAAACCAACACATGCATACCATGAGAGAAAGTTTTGTTTTTGAGATGTTGATCATGCCAATCTTTCTTCTTCTACTTTTTAACTCCTCAAATCCAATGTTTAAGAAAACATATTTCATCTAGCTATAATAAAGCATCTAGGAATGCTTTTATAGATTATTCATCATCTAATCCTTCAATGCATATAATACATAAAGAGGGAATAAGGAACTCCACTTGTAGAACTGCTTTAGTGTTAAAGACAAGATTAAAAGATGTGCTCTTTTTCAATATTTTATATGTGGTTCAAAATGTCCATAAGGCTATAGAAACTCAATCATACATTTTTAGTGTGAATGATATTACAAATATTTGTCAATATATGACCCAAGATTTTGTTAAAATCTTCAGTAGTGTCATGTTAGCTTGAGGGTGGTATGGACTGGTCTTATGGTACACAATCATGAACTTGGTTAAGAGGATACATATTATCTCATTAAGGAAGTGAGTACCATGATCATTTATTAAACTTAAAGAGAACCCATACCTTGTGATGACATTTTACCAAAGGAACCTGATGGTAGTCATAATAGTATAATCATGTGTGGGTGTTGATTCAACCCATTGCGTGAAATAGTATGTGGTGGTTATGATGTAGTGCAAATTGATTCATCTTATAATATGGATAATAGGCCTAAAAAAATCAACAAACCATTTCTTAAAGGGATCACAATCAAGGATTAGATGAAGAGGCATATCATCCCTTCAGATTGGTTTACCTACATGCTGACAAATATCATATTAGCATCCATAATATTTGGCATATTTGAATAAGGTGGGTCACCACAAGCTATCTAGGAAAACCTTTCATGCTATTGCATCACTAACATAATTTCCTTAGGAGACACCCTAATTGGCCTTTTGAAGGAATTCTATGTGCTCATGCTACATTATGTACCATCATAACACTTCATCTCAACCAAGCATGTACAAGTCTCTACTAGTAAGATGGAAAGGTGCAACATGTACAATGAGTTAATTTTCTCCTAGGTGCTAAGAGGGTATGGAATTGAACCTATTATAAGAAAAGAATTTATTTACTCTAATTATTTAGGCATGTGCTTAAATTTAAAAATTTGTACATCGAGTAAGTCATATTAAATTGTTTGCATTGGTTCACTAGATTTAATACATGATAGATGGTCAAGACCAAAATTAACCTTGGTTGGTTTCACTACCACAAAGAATTAGAATTCTTAGAATAGAACAATCTGCTTACAAATTTGTTCATGTAACACTATTTGATTCATAAGGTACTCTAATTACTCATTATCGATAAAAAAAGGTGAATGGAGTGGCCAACAAGTATCGATAGAACTTGTGGAGTGCATACACCATGTATAACGCTTTTTGTTCTATAGTGGAGTAATTTCTCTTAGTCGGTATTAGCTTGTAACTAGTAAAATATATAGTATGTTAAGATTCCCTTCCCTAGGTTGTGAAATCTTTTTGCCTACCACCATGATACAAGCATTGATGTATACATGAAATGGTGTCATTTAGTCTAGGAAGTGGAGGATGGGTACAGTTACCATTTTCTCCTTTAAGGCCTCGAATGATTGTTGATGTCCTTTGTTCCATATAAAGAGGCCATTCTATTTGAGAAATCCTTCTAACAGAGATGAGATGTTAGCATAACTACAAATGAACTTACTATAATAGCTTGTATGACTAGGGAAGGCATGAACCTCATGCTAAGAGGTTGGAGTTGAGAGTTGAATAATAACCACAATCTTGGCTAGATCCATGAGTAGTCCATCCCAATAAATGATGTGCCCTAATAGTATCTCAAAAGGTGGACCAAAGATACACTTCTTCAGGTTCAAGGAAATATGAAGTTATCGATAAAACTCAAGCATGAGGTGAAAATTGGCACAATGATCATGTACTAAGTCATACACATTCCAATCATCTAGATACACTTGAAGGAACTTTTAGATCAAAATTTTAAAATCTTCCACCACAATGTGAGAGAAGATTGCTAGTGTGTTTTTTAATCTAAATGGCATAACATTGTATGTAAAGGACCTCCATTCAGTTTTAAAAGTGGGGTTTACCTTATCTTCCTTAGTAATTTGTACCTAATGATAGCCTAAAAATCCATTAGAGAAGGTATAAATTTCACATCAAGTGACACCTTCTAAACTTTCCTCCATGAATGGCATTGGGAATGGGGTAATGACACACACAACATTGATTTGTCTATAATATACACAAATGTGGATTTAGCCATCCTTATTGATGCTAATTATCATGGGGATAACCCATTAAGATTCATCAATAGGAGTGATAACCTATACATGTAACATGCCATCGATTTCCTCTTTAATACGTGCACACAAATTAGGATTCTTTTGATATGATCACTTCTTGATCAGTCAAGTGCCCTCAACTAATATGATATTCATTGTGCCCAATGATGGATGCACTCTCTTCATATTTGTGTAGTTACATGGTAAAATGTCTTGATACTCCTATATAAGTTCAAAGATTTTAGCTAATTTTGCTTCAGACCAATAATTCCCACAATGGCCATCTTGGGTGCATATTCTATCCCAATATTATAATAAATTGTTTGGAGTAGTATAGAATATGGTTTCTACTTGGAATACATATTATCTCTAACATCACATGCATAATATTATATAGACAAGTTTAAGTGGTCGAATACCAGCTATGGTGGATCGGCACTAGTACCCTCATCAACTTGATATATAACCTTTTGCTTACCCTTTCATATTTTATCCCTATGGTCATATTCTGAGTAGGAGTTAGGTTCCAACCGAGCCCTTACATGACTATCAAGTTCTTAGAATATGGCCAAATTATCCTCAATCATGTCATGCATGGTTTGCATTATGTCTTCAACTAATACATGATCACCTACTACTACGTGATAGACCATGTTTGATGCACTCCCAGGTATCCATATTTTTGCACATTTCTTGATGAATATACCACATTCTATCCCAATCACATAGAGTACCCTAAAATGCATGAACCCATTTTAGGTAAAAATGACTTATCAACACTCTAAAGATTCTCATAGGTGGCTATATGGTCATCCAAGGACTCAACACCATTATAACTAAGTGTGGTGTGGACATGGTTGTCATGGTGAAAATGATGATGTATCGTGGCACATACCTATCCCCATGTCAAAAGTTTTTATTGATGAGTAGCCCACTAATGAGCAACTATTAATTAAAGTATAGTAGGTAACATAAGCATACATTCATCTTTAAAAACTTAGTACTCCTCTTCCAATTGTTGTAAGTGTTCCTAAAGCTTGATTTAACCATGAAACCTAGGTGCTTGATCCAACTGAAAGGGTGGTGTATTCAGTATTCATTCACCAATGAGTCAAATAGACTTATATCACTTAACCAACTTGTATGGAACATTTATTTATCAACCAATTATAACACAACCCCATCCTGTTAGATCATATGCTCTATGTGCGTGTTGTTCACAAGCATTATTGGTGGTATCAGAGATAGATTTCATGTCTCCCCATTGAAGCAAACCATCAAAATTAAGATCCACATATTGATTTCCTTGTTTTATGATGTTATAAATATGATTAGGTCCTCATCAGCATCAATTATATGTAAAAAAGGGGGGCCTTGGTTAGTATTGAGAGGAATGACCACACATTGGGTGTTATTCTCAAAGTTGATGTAACACTTCTTGAAATACAAGCTAGCATTATTGGCATAGAACCACAGTCAACCCAATAGAGCTATAAAATTATCATCTTTGGCTAGTTTAATTAATTCAATATCACTTTTAAATGGGACACCTCTTATATTGACAGTGGCATCCTTGATAATGCCTATAGGCACTACTCAAGTCTTGTTGCATATGAATAGAATGTGTGAGGAAGGTTCAAGAGTGGGACTTTCCATATCCCTCCAAGAATCCTTTGTGATAACATTGAATTTGACACCGATGTCCACCAATATTTCTTATATCATCCAACTGTGAATAGATGCATTCACAATGACCTCTTTATCACATTCAAGATTGGTTTGGATACGAGTATCTTATCATTGTGCATGGTTAAAATGATGATTCCTCAAAGCCTTGGTCATTTATTGTTGTATCTAGTTATTAAGGAAGGAGATGATGTTCTTAGTAAAAAGAAGCTTGTAGATTTCCTAAAATTCATCCTGCCCAGAGTCTATTAAGATAATCGTTGTTTGCATCTTAGCACACATGGCAACATCCTTCTCCTTCAAAAACTCAATTTTACCTTATAGTTCACGTAGCAAGGCCATCATGTCATACAACACTTCTTTTTGTTTTTTAGCATTGAGTTAGTGTTGAGCATGATTTTATTCACACTAAACCTTCTCCATAGGTGGATTTGAAGTTGGTTGAGAATGAGTACCACTCTATGTCATAATATTGACCTTAGGTCCAACTAGTGGGTTCGTAGGGCATTGTCTCCACTAAACACTTGGATTTTTTGGAACATGTTAGGTTGTGGAGCTAAAAGCTTCACCAGGATGTAAATTGGAAGAGGTTGCTAAATGTCACAATAATCGACATCAGTCAGGCCAATAGACGTCGATCAAGGTTAGACAAGAAGCTATCGACAACGGTCAAAGATCAGTCGACATCGGTCATCTCTAGACAGACAGGGACCGACGTCGGTCGCATGTGCATTCCATAACTATTTGTTAAATGAACAGTTAGTTTGTTGAATGGCCAATTTGCATGTAAAGGCTAACTTTAGTCTTGAGCCACTTTTCTAATTATTGTTTGGCTATGGGATCTATTTATAAACCCATTGGGATGTATTGTAATTAAGGACAAGGAAGAGATCCTTCCAATTGTAAGATCAGGTTGATCTACAGGTTGTGCAATATTAGGGAGAAGATCTGCATGGTAAGTAAGGTCATTTGAGTTGTAGGTTGTTGTAAGATCAAGGGAGATCTACTTGGAGTACTTTGAGTACTTGTGGACTGGCAGTATTATTACTGACTGGTGGAGGTGAACAACAACTTTGTGTTTGATTTGTTTGTTGTGACCGTAATTGAGAGAGTGAACTCTTGAAGGAGATTATTGTATGCCCTAGAGGTGTGGTAAGCCCTAGAGGTGTGGGAAGAGTGTGATCTCTTTATTGTATTTTCTTTTTGGATGAGTATTAATACAATTGGGTATTGTCTCTCATATTCTGTGCTATTTCTAATTTCTAGTTACTTGTTACTTCTGGTTAAATTCTGTGTTTAGTTGCTTATACAAGGTAATCAATTGTGTTCCTAATCCTGACAAAGTGGTATCAGAGTGAGGTTGCAAGGAGCAGGTGTTTGTGTTTGATTACAGGTCACTCTTAGGGGTTTCTGATTGAGTGGGAGTAAAGCAATGGCAAAATAAAGTAAGCTAAGAATGGAGAAATTCAATGGCACAAATTATCAATTATGGAGGATGTAGATAGAAGATTATCTATATCAAAAAAATCTGTACTTACCATTGGGTGGGGTTGCAAGCAAGCCCATGGATATGAAAGATGAAGAATGGAAGGTTCTTGATTGGAAGGCTTTGGGATCTATAAGGTTGAGTCTGGCATCATCTGTGATTTCAAACTTATCATAAGCTAAGACAATGGTAGAGTTAATGGAATCTTTAGGAAATTTATATGAAAAACCCTCAGCTTCAAATAAGGTATTTCTTATGAAGTAATTATTTAATTTGCAAATTCAGGAAGGTGGATCGATACATAGTTATCTTAGTGTTTTCCATGGATTAGTAAATCAGTTAGTTTCAGTCAATATAGTTTTTGATGATGAAATTAAGGCTCTCTTAATCTTGTGCTCCTTACCTGAAAGTTGGGATAGTTTGGTAATGGTAGTTAGTAATATTGTGTCTACTTTAAATATCTTAAAAGTGGATGATGTTGTTAGTGTAATTTTGAATGAAGAAATTCGCAGGAAAAGCACAGGGGAATCATCAGGGAATGCTTTGAGTGTTGAAAGTAGAGGAAGGCAAAGAGAGAAGATCGAGCAAGGGAAATGAAGGTCAAAGATAGGCAAGAGATCTAGATCCAGGCCTGGTAGGAAAATCTGTTGGCATTGTGGAAAAAAAGGGCATGTAAAGAAATATTGTTGGTTGGTTGAAGATCAGCATGAAGGAAATGAAGAAGCAGATGTTGCAGGTATTGTTGCATAGGATGCTCTTGTATGTTCCTTAGATAAAGTGGAATCTTGGGTTTTAGATTTTGGTGCCTCTTTCCATTCAACCCCAAATAGAGCATCTTTTCATGATTATGTCCAGGGAGACTTTGGAGAGATTTATTTAGGGGATGGTAAGCCTTGTCAAATGGTTGGCAAAGGGGAAGTGTGGCTGAAATTGTAGAATGGAAACACATGGGTGTTGAAGCATGTCATGCATGTCCCAGTCCTGAAGTGGAATTTGATTTCTGTAGGAAAGTTGGGTGATGAGAGATACACAGTAACTCTCACAGCGGACTCTTGGAAAGTTACCAAGGGTGCACTTATTTTAGCGAGAGGCAAGAAAGTAGGTACTCTTTATCTATCTACTTGTATTACTAATTCTCCTTCTATTTTATCTACTTCAGATGTAGATTTGAAGATGTGGATTCATAGGCTTGGTCACATGAATAAGAAAGGGATGCATGTTCTTGAGTCAAAAGGTAAGAGTTTAGATTCGGATTGAGATTTCTATAAGCAACAGAAGAAAGTGAGGTTTCTTGAAACTACTGCTACAAGAAAGGATCAAGTTTATTACAAAAAGAGGAAATCTGATGTTTTTGACAAGAACAAGAAAGCCTTGGTGTTTATGGAGAAGATGATGGACAGAGATCAATGGAAGGAGCTGAATAATTTTGAGCAGGGCAGTTTGGACAAGGTTTTGATTCAAAGTAAGCTCACGAGTAAAAAGTCATCACTCGAAAGAAAACATAGTTACCAGCATCGATTAGGTAGAACTGATGGTGGTAGAAAGGTGGACACCGACATCAGTCAGGGAACCGATGTCAGCAGATAGGACACTGGCATTGGTCAGGGAACTGGCATCATCAATCAAGAGGATTTGACATCGATCATGTGCAGACTAGGGTCGACCAGAAAATGGATTTTGGGCAGACAACAAGTTAAGGAGTCTCAAACGCCCATAAGGAGGATTGAAAGGGTAAGTAAGCTTCAAATTTGTTATTCCCTTTCTTTAGACTACTTATTGCTCACTGATGGTCAAGAACCAGGAAGTTTTAAAGAAGCAGAGCAGGTAGAATCTAGGAAATAGTGGTAGCATGGCATGGATGAGGAAATTGATTCCTTAGGAGAGAACCAAATGGTAGATTTGGTAGAGTTTCCAGCCAGAAAGAAAGCACTGAAAGACAAATGGATTCCCAGGTTTAAGAAGAGAGAGAATGGACATGTGAGATGGAAGGCCAGGTTATATGGTCTTGAGAAAACTGTAAGACAATGGTGGTTTGATAGGGGTATGACAAAGCATGGCTTTAGTCAATGTCAGTGTGACCATTGTGGTTTCTTTACCAGGTTGGATAATATTAGCTACATTATCCTGTTATTGTATGTAGTGTGTATGCTTGTTGCAGGGTCACACATGCAGGGAGTTGCTGAGCTAAAGGTAAAGTTAGTTCAGAGGTTTGCCATGAAGGATTTGAGAGCAGTGAAATTCTTTAGCATCAGTATTTCTAGAGATAGGGAAGATCACAGGTTGATGTTGTCTCATAATTATTGTGTGAATAAGGTAGTGTAGGATGTAGAACCGGCAAGCGCACCTATGGATGGACAGTTCACAGAATAGTGTCCCCAATCACATGATGAGGTTGAGTACATGTGTACTACACACACATTTTATGTACTACAACAAATGATATAAATTATAAGCGTAAGAGGCACTTCCCAAAAGGAAGGCCCTGATATACCAAACACTAGAGAAAATATGAGAAGTCAAATCCTTAATAATGTGGATGCCTTTTTTAAATAGATACATATATTTTATACCTGACATTTCTACTAAAGAAAGACTAGTATTTCTCATTATAGGGGACCACTAGATATTATGTTCATTAAAGTAAAGACCATTATCATATCCAAATCTAATTCATTTTGAAAAAGGATTCATTACTTAAAAATCTTTCTAAATAATCTTACATACAAACGAACAATCTATCTTATTTATTAGGCTAATTTATTTTATCCTAAGTCTCTTTTCCATGTGTGAAGAATTTATAAAAATTCACATAAATCTAGATTCATTGAGGTGTCACTCACATCTTTGTTCTCTCTTAGGATTTGAGAGTTACTTTCATGATTAAATCCTTTCTCCTCTTGGCACACATCTCCCTTCTCTTTGTAAGGGATTAAGACAAGAGTGACATACACGATTTGAGAGTTACTTGCATGAGTAACTCCTTTCTCCTCTTGGCACACACCTCCCTTCTCTTTTTAAGGGATTATAACATAAGTGAAACACACTTAGAGGGCTTGTAAGATCATAATGGGGTTCTATGTAACTCTCATTTTCCTCCTCTATCTCTATAAAAGAGCTCTTCCTCTCCTTTTTTCCTCATTAAGAATCATTTAGCTCTCTATATTCTTCTCTTGTGCTTTTATCAAATATTGTACTTATGAAGATATTTAATACAAGCCTTATAATAATATCACGTGGGTTTTTCTTTGATACATTCAGTTTCCCACTTTAAATCTCTTGTCACTATGATTTACTTTTAAGAGGTAACTTAATTTTTCTCATGTATTTCTATTTTCTCACTTTCATGCTTGTCATTAATGATATTTCTTGGGTTAAAATACTTTCATGGTATCAAATCTATGATCATTTTAATGACATTATTTTTAGAGTGTACAGATTTTCTAACGAGGATTCAAGATTTTTTTTAAAGGGTTCTAACCCTTGCTCAATTTTTTTAAAAAACAAATCCATTTTATTTCTTGTTTTTTTAATAGTGGCTCCTAACTCTTTTTGCTGGATTTTTTAGCCACATCATTTAAAAATAAAACAATATTTTTATTTAATTTTTTTTTTGAAACATTAACAAAATATATTTGTGTTTCATCTATTATTTTGCTCTTTTTTAACTCTATTTTTTATATAGATGGAGAGAAATAAAGTTGTATGTTCATTCTCTTTGTTATCTTATTAAAAAAAAACTCTAATTCAATTTTTTTATTAGTAAACAAAAATTCTCAATATTTTTTTAATACTATGATACTTGTATTAAAAATTTTGAGTCTTTTCATGAGCAATTTTTTTAACAAAAATATCTTTCTTTTCTCAAATATTTTTTTATTGCTCATTACTTTATCTATTTTTTTAAAGACTAATCCTCCCATGAAATTTTTGCTAGAAAGAGATTTTTTTTAAGGTATAGATTGGGTTCTCAGGGAGTCGTCCTCTTTCCTATTGAGTTTTTTTTATGCATCTCTCTTTCTTTCATCAACACCTTGCTTCAAATTTCCATTTTTTTCTCTCTAACCTAGCTTCTCCTTAGCATCATTTTAATGTTATTTCTTGGTGCTTCGATGTAAGCATCACTTTTTTTGTAGTTGGCATCTATTTTTTTAATTTATTTTTTATTGTAATGACTGTATGACACTGTACAAGGTCATATGACCCCTTTGCAATATCACATTATTTTTGAGTCACCCTTTTACAATTTTTCTTTTCTACTCAATCTTTGTGCCTCTTGTAGAAACTTCTCTTTGTTGTCTATCCCTGTTTCTAGATTTTATTCAGCCTATTGTGCTTTTTGAATCACCCCTTTTTAGTCTCTAGGTGTTTGTGCATAGATTTAAATTCTTTTTTTGCCTTCCCTCTATCCTGTGACGTCTCTCTCCAACACTTGGTGTATCTTTAGCAATAATTTATTTTAATCATTACTTCAGGTAATTTTTTTTAATCTTTTATTTGTTCCAAGCATTTTATTATTTAATGTGTCACCCTTTTCTTTTTTTTCATTTATGAAGTACATTTAAAACAAAAAATCCTCATTCCATTTAAATCGCTTTCCTTTTATGAAAGCCTTTTATTTTATTTTTTAAATGATTTCCTTTTAAATATATAAGTTTCATATATTTTTTATTATAATCTTATTTATTTTTCCTTAAGAGTTTTTAAAAAATCAATTTCAAAAAAAAAAAAAAAAATTATCAAAGTTTTTTTTTCCAAAAAAATAATTTAATTTTTTTTTTTTTTAATAAAACAAAAGAGATGTCTTTCATTTAACATTAAATCAAATTAGATCTTTTGAAAAAATTATTAAACCATTTTTTTATTTTTCTGTAATTCAAGTTTTTTTTTGGCTCTCATTTTTTTATGAGTTTTTCTTTTTGTATTTCAGCAAGTCATCCTCTAGTTTCCTACCCCTCCTATGCCTTTCTTGTTGAAATGATTTTTGCCTATTCACTTTTTGGTTAATGGATGAGCTTTCATAGCACAATGACTCAATTATTAACTAAATTCAAACTCACATCCATCAATTACCATTTATAGAAATCACATATGTAATATATTTTCACTTTTAAATATTTAGTGCACATCATAGATGGCATAGACTCTCCATCGGATCCAAAGACTACCTCCACCAAAATTCAAGAAAAATGAAAAACCAAAAATGATGAGACCTTATGATTGATTGGCATGGCTAGACCCCTGAATTGTATATTCATATTGATGGTTGTTCTCTTACCTCCACTGCTTGATCGAAACTTAAAATTATTCATGATATTGTGAATGAATCTCATAAAATTAAAATTCAAGATCAATTATCTAATTTAAAATACAATGATTTTAAAATTGTGAATGATTTCTTGATTAAATTTCATTCTTTGCATTCTTAATTAGCTGGTTTAGGTGTTAAATTTTTTTATTTGAATTTGATTCATATCATCATAAAAAAATGTTTGCCTCAACCTTTATAATAATTAATTATTAATATTAATTCGTAATTAGATTTTCCTACTCTATCTACTATGTTAACCTTTGTACTTATTTGTGTCAAGAAGAACAAAAATTAATTCAATTTGGTAGTCTTAAGATTAATGAACATGCTTTTATTTCTAAATATCAATATAAAAATGACAAAGAACATCCTAAATTTAATTAGACACATGATAAGAAAGATTAAAAATTTAAATCTAAACTTTAAAAAAGTTAGAGTGTAATTATTGTGATAAAAACACTCATGATGAAGATCACTATTTTAAAAAGAAATGTGATATCAAAAATGGAAAGCTTAAATTCAAAGACAATGCTAACACTAGTAACAATAAGACTCAAGCAAAATAATAGTCTAATACTAGAGTTTCTTTTACTTGTGTTTTATGTGCTTCTCCTATTGAATGGATTGTTGAGTCTAGTGCTACTAAACATATGACATCTAATTCTCAATTGTTTATTTCTCTAGAATCAAATATTTCTAACAATCATTTAAGTCTTTAAAATCATGCTTCTTACAATGTTAAAGCCATAAGAAATGTTAAAATCTCTAATGATGAATTAGATAATTTCTTACTTATTTCTGATTTGAAATTGAATATACTTTTCTTACCCTAATTATGTAAACATGATTATAAAATAGAATTCATAAATGACACTTGTTATGTTAAATATAATAAGCAAGATTTTCAAGTAGTTGCTATTGCTTTTTTAGATAATGATAATTTGTTCAAATTTACTAGAATCCCTTCTCCCTCATCTTCTCATGCTTTGCTTGTTTCTAATGATGCCAAATTGTGACATGAAATAATAGGACATATCAATTACCAAATATTTCTCTCATGAAAAAAATTAATATGGTGCAAAGTTTACCTAACATATCTCCCACTACTTCTACTTGTAATGGTTATATGGTTGGTAAAATTTATAAAGATTTTTTTTTTCTAAAAATCACTCTTGACGTGCTAATGAAAAGCTTCATTTAGTTCATAGTGATCTTTTACGACCTATGTAAACTCCTTATATTAATGGTGATAAGTATTCTTTAACTTTTGTTTAAGATTGAACTAGATGAGTTTGGGTTTATTTTTTCAAAATTAAAGATCAAGTTTTGGACACTTTAATGAGTTTCATGTATTTGTTGAAAAATAATATCATTGTTATTTATCCATATTACATACTGATAATTGTACTGAATATGTTAACAATGATTTTCTTGTATATTTTAATCAACATAAAATTAAACATAAAAAAACTATTTCCTACACACATGAGCAAAATAGTGTTGTTGAATGTTAACATAGGACCATCACTGAAATGGCTAGGTGTATGTTGCATGCTAAAAATATGTATTATAAATTTTGAGATAAAACTATGTATTATGTTGTTTATCTCATTAATATGACTCCCAATAAATTTATTTTAAATATTACATCTGAAGAAGCTTAGAGTGGTAAAAAATCTAATTTAAAACATTTACATATTTTTGGTTGTGATGTATTTATTCATATTTCAATTGAAAAGCATAAGAAGTTAGATTCTAAAGCAGATACTTTTATATTTGTTGTTTATGATGAATCATATAAATATTATAGGGTTTGTGATCCTAAAACTAACAAAATCAAATTTAAAAATGATGTTAATATTGCTAAAAATGATGTGCTCAATTGTGATTCTAATTTTGATTCTCTTGATATTGTTTCTACTTTTTTTTTTTTGAATCTAGTGATGATCATAATGATGTGTTGCATAATTAAGTTGTTCTTCCAATTCCTTCTCCTTTTTCTAGTCTTTCTTCACCTAAATCTATGTCTAAATGGGATAAGACTATTATAGAAAATTCAGGAATTAATGTTGACCTTAATGATACTCGTAGAACTAGACAATAGTTTTGTAATTATGCTTTGCACAATAATGATTTTAAAAATTTCAAACAAGATCAAGATCACCCTCATTAAGAAAAATATATGTATGATGAATACAATTCTTTGATTTCTAATAATACTTGAGACTTAGTTCCTCTACCTAAATGACATAATTTGGTAAGTTGTAAATAGTTGTTTAAAACTAAGTTCAATTCTGATAATCAAATTAAAAAATATAAATCTAGATTATTTGTTAAATGTTTTTCTCAAATTGAAATAATTTATTATAATTAAATATTTTCTTTTGTTACTAAAAATCTCACTATTAAAATTTTTTTAGCTTTAGCTGCTCACATGCATTAGCTTGTTTATCAAATGGATGTTAAGAGTGCTTTCTTAAATGGTGACTTGCATGAATAAATTTACATATCTCAATCTCCTGACTTTATTAAGAAAGGAAATGAGCATCTTATATGAAATTTAAAAAAAGTTATTTATGGTTTAAAACAATCTCTTAAATAATGGTACTCTAAAATTTATTAATTCTTTATAGCTCACAATTTTACTCGTATTACTAATGATCCTAATCTTTTTATCAAAAATACTTCAAATGACATAGTTATCATTGTTTTATATGTTGATGACTTAATCATAACTAGTAGTAATATTTCAATAGTTTCTTTCACTATAAATGCTTTGAAAAATATCTTTAAAATGACTAATTTGGGTCTCTTACATTACTTTTTAGGTATTCAAGTTTGGTAAAAAAAGGATAGCATATATATTTTTCCATCTAAATATGCATATAATTTATTATCTAGATTTGATATGTTCGATTTCAAACCCATTTATACTCCTTATGAACTTGATGTTAAAATTCTTAATGACATGAAAAAAAAATGTTGTTCTAATTTTATATAGACAACTAGTTGATAGTTTGAATTATCTTACTCATACTCATCCTGATATTATTATTTTTGTTGGATTGGCTTCTCATTTTATGTCTAAACCTCAAGATACTCATTTTAAAGATGATAAAAAAATTCTTCATTTTATTAAAGGTACTCTAACTTTTGACATCAAGTATACCTTGAATAACAATTTTTTTGGTAGGTTATTCAGATTTTGATTAGATTGATGATCCTAATGATCGTAGATCCACTAGTGGTTATTTATTCTCTTTGAGTTTTGGCACTATTTTATGGAATAGTAAAAATCAAACAAATGTATCTCTATCTTCCATAACAAATAAATATAAAGCTGGTAATCGTGCTTCAAAAGAATCTATTTGGCTTAGAATACTTCTTGTAGATTTGGGCCACCCAAAAAATTTGGCTACTCTGATTTTTGGTGATAATAAAAGTGTCATTGTCTTAACAAAAAAAATAGTTTTTCATGCAAGGTCAAAACACATTGAGATTCAACATCAATTTTAGTGCAAACTTATTGAAGACAATAAAATCCTTCTCTCATTATGTCCAACTGAAGAGCAAATAGTTGATATTTTTACTAAACCTCTATTTAAAGATAGTTTTTTTTTTTAACAAGTTAAAATTTAAAGAAGTTATCATCAAGGGGGAGAGTTAGTAATGTTTACTCCCTTATTGTTTGTTTGTAATACCACTAAATAAAGTTTGAGAGGGAGTGTTAGAATTAACTTTTATTTAAGATATTTTATTTTATCCTAAATTTTTTTTATGTGTGAGGAATTTATATTTATGTGAATTTTTTAATGCACATAAATATGGATTCCTTGAGGTGTCATTCACCTCTTTGTTCTCCCTTAAGATTTCAGAGTTACTTGTATGAGTAAATCCTTTCTCCTCTTATCACACACTGATGAGCCAATAAAATGGCTCATTATATCCACAAAATAACATCTTTTTTCTTGCATAGGAAGTGGATCTAAATGTAATTTCTAAACTTATTATATATTTAGAATAAAATAGTAAGTATATATCAAGGTTATGCATTTAGAATTATTTGTTATCTATTGGTTTGCTATTACTAATGATTATTGGGAAAAATATGTCAATAAATGCATATAAAGTTCATACTAAGATAAGAATGATTCAAATTATGAAGAGTAACCATTCAATAATAATGTTGGAGTAGTATCAAAGTTTCTACAATCAAGATCCAGTATTCTGGTCAAGAATGAAATCTTACAGGCTTACTACAGAATTCTACAGTAGCTTTGGATTATAATAGGTTTGATATAATAGCTATGGATTATAAAAGACTTGCTATGAGCAATATATGGAGTACATCAGACCACCTACAAACCAGCTACAGATTACATTAAATTAGTTACAAATTATATTTGTCAGCTACAAATTTCACTAGGGTTGCTACATATTTCACCAAATTTGCTATGGATTTCAGTACTCTTGCGATGGATTTTACCAAGCTTGCTACAAATTTCAATAGGCTGGCTATGAATTTTACCATGTTGTTATGGATTTCAACAGAGTTGCTCCAGACTTCAAAAAAATTGCTATAGACTTGTTTGGGAAGTATTTATAAGAGTATTTCAATATTTTAGCTATCACGAAGAATGCTTTCCATTTAGATTCTTTCTATATATAGATTTTTATGTATATATTTTCCACAATAGATTGTATTTGAATATATGTAATTTTATTCTAATAAATATTTCTCTCCTTATTTGGTAGGGATTGAGATTATGTTGTAATATATTTTATTATTGGAATAAATATCTTTCTCCATAGTTTTTGAAGATTGAGATAGGATAGAGTATCTTGATTGTTACTTCCAAATAAGGTGTTGGTTGAAAGCATAAATTATAAATGCAACCTTCCACACTTTAATGAAATAATCAATCAATCAATATTTTTTTTTCTTCCATTATTCTGAGCAGTTAATTCTAAAATTATGTTCTGAATAAATCCTCTTTCGAAGAATGAGCTAGCCACTCATTCCAAGGAAGATGAATCAATGCATTTAATGTATTTATGTTTATTTCTTTATTTTTTAATGCTTGTCTTTGCTGTAAATTATTACTTTATTTATTTTTTGCTATAAACATTTCTTTTATATAGATTGTTGTAAACCTGGAAGTGTTTTGTGTTTATCATTTATTTTTAATTTAGTAATTTATTTTCTACAAATGTGCTTTAATTTCATGCAAAAAAATTTTAATTTTTATTAGTGTGATTTACTTTCTTAAAGTGTGAGTTTCAATTCCACTTTTATATAGATTGTTGTAAACCTATAGGTGTTTTGTGTTTATCATTTATTTCTAATTCAGTAATTTACTTTGTGTAAGTGTGATTTAATTTCATGTAAGACTGTTTTGATTTTTTCAAGTGTGATTTACTTTTTGAAAGTGTGATTTTTAATTCCAACAAGTGTGATTTTAAATTCCTACAAAGTGTGGAGTGTGATAAAAGAAAATATTTGCCAAAGGTCTCTTTCTCCTATTGCATACAAGCTTCAGACACCAGTCCTAGATTGACAATATTGAATGAAGGGTATTAAAAACATCCATCACACACCTCTCTTCTTTTTATAAAGGATTAGGATACAAGTGACACACACTTGGAGGGCTTGTAAGGTTATAATGGGGTTCTATGTAACTCCCATTTTTCTCCTCTAGCTCTATAAAAGTATTCTTCCTCTCCTCTTTTTCTCACTAAGAATCATTTAGCTCTATACATTTTTCTCTTGTGATTTTATCAAATCTTGTACTTGTGAATATATTTGTTGTAAGCCTTCTAATAAGATCATGTGGGTTTTTCTTTGACATGTTCAATTTCTCACTTTAAATATCTTGTCACCATGTTTGATTTTGAGAGGTAACTTACTTTTTTTTAATGCATTCTTATTTTCTCTCACTTTCATACATGTCAATAATGATATTTTTTGGGTTAAAATCATTTTAAGTGGTAATCAATAAGGTGTGTAAACCAGTGTTTTCATAACTATTTTTACCATAGGAGGTACCTATATAGATGTAATACCTTAGAATAAATTTTGAAGCATCATTTCCTTCAATTTATCTAACCACCCTTTTAGAATAAAGGACAATATTTTATCTATAGACATCAATAATTTCCATTCCTCCTTTGTCACAAGAAATGTGACATATATCTCGAACAACCTTGTGATAGCCTCTTGTTTGCTTATCATTGTCCCAAATAAAGTCTCTAAGAACCTTTGCTAGTTTATCATGAGTCTTTGGAGGGGGTCCAACAAAAAGAGTAATAAAGATGAATAAATGCAATGATTTTGGTAAAAACCTAAAATTTACTATCTAAAGAGAGGGGTTTGAAAATATAATATGAAACCTTATTTTCCACTCTATCAATGACATAATGCCGCAGATTTGAGGGAGAGCTATCAAAATTAAAAGGAATACCAAGAAATTTAAATATCTCTTCTTTTTTTACTCACTTCCACTGATAATGATTGATCCATTTAGGAAAAGACAACATGCTTTATTTAAAACATTAGCTTTTATCCCATTGTAAATTAAACCCTGAAGCTTTGCAAAAAAAATCAAAGCATCGAATTACCTCTTTGAAGGAATCTTCTTGCTCATTGATAGGAGTGATAAAGAAGAATAAGACAAGCTAAAATGTCTTCAATCTAATATGTGAGAAAGAAGATAAGCAAATGCCTTAACAACCAATACATATAAAACATGAGCTAGAGGGTAAACCTTATCTTATGGAGTGAAAATTTACAAATCATTTGGACTTATACCTATGGTGGTGAGGTAGGTTGATGATTAGAAAAAAAAAGTTTGAACTGTTAAAAGAAAGGCCAAAACCCAAAGATTTTAGCATAGCGAGAAGAAAGGACCATTCTATTCGATTATAAGATTTTTCAAAATCAAGTTTGAGAAAGATGGTTCTATAATGAGAGGATTGAGCCCATCCACTCATTCCAAAAACATAATTAGATTATCTAGTATATATCTTTTTTTTATGAATATTTTTTCTTTGGGTTTGATGATTACAGGTATAATTTGTTGATGATAATTTGTTAGGGCCTTGTCAATGACGTTATAATAAAAATTCAAAAGGGTGATTGGGTAGAAATTGGTAATAATCTTTAGGTCACCAAAATTAGAAATAAATTTAATATTTCTTTTGATGATGATAGCTACTAATGACTTATTTTGTATGGGTTCTTTGTAAACTTATGACAAGTCATGCCTTACAAATTAACATGTAAATTTATAGAATTCAAAAGGAAAACCATCAATCCTTGGTGCTGTGTCATTGGCCATGCCTTACACCATGTGAAAGAGATCATCAATATAAATTAAATCATCATAATGTTTTTGGTCTAAAAGACTTAATTTTTTGGGCACCACATCCAAACATTCCTGTAAGGCCTATGATCTTTCCATCAAATCTTCCTAATCTTGGAACACCAATTTGTAGTGATTGCAAAAGCCATGGATATTTCTAGTAGATTGGTGAGGTACTTATGGGAAATATTTATGGCTTTATGTTTCTCATTGGTTTGTATTTCCTTGAGATAATTTTATAAATACTTCAATGCACAATCCCAAATATGTAGACAAAGTAGATGGGCCTAATTTGTACCACTCTAGATGCATATCTATCAAAAAATTTGACATTATGCTTGAGATAAGAAACCATGGTATTCAGGTGTGAGTCAAAAGGGTTTTACTCAAGGATGGAGGAAATACTTTGGTATTCCTTGATCATAGTGTCATTACACAACTTCTGAACTCATGAAAAATACTTTTCATATTGGTGGAGGAAGATGGTGGTGTCGTATATTGCCTCATTCCACCACTCAATCTAAATGGTAGTGTATGGAAAATGTGGAGCCAAATTCCATGCTATGGGTATGAATTAGATAGTGCCCTCATGGATGATAATGGACATTTGCAAAAATAATTAATTATGTGGATATTTAAGATGGTCACCTCCCCACTCCACTCTGTAAGTGATGGGACTATGATTAAAAAGGACAATTTTGTGATTGACTATGAAAGCTTTCCCATTAAAAACTAAAAATGAAAACATGTGTTGCTAAAAAAACATTCCATGGTCCAACCTTTTGAGGACCCTATCAATTAAAAATATTAATATTGCATGGCCCATTTAAACATATGTCAAGTCAATTACATCAAGTTTATTACACCAAGTCAAGTCAATTACCAATCAATGAAGATTAGAAATAAAATATATTTATTATGAAATATAATATATGCAATAACATGCAAAATAAATCTTGCTTGTGCTTTACTTATGGTTCCCATGACCTTGTCAAAACTAGGTCTATGGATTCTCTATCATATTTGGGTAAGAACATTGTTCTAAGCATTAGTTGGACACCTGATTATAATTAATTTAGTCATTAGCTAGACACCTCATTATCATTCATTAAATAATCTTCTCTTATCACTGTCCAATATTTGTCTAATTTTATGTATTCTCTCTTCCAAACATTTAAACAATGAAAAAAACTAGAGGTTTAGGCTTTAACTAGTCTAAATACTTGTATAACACATGTTTTATTGAACACAAGGCACATAAGGCATGAGTATGTAGATATCCATATATAGTGATATATGCACAAGGTCTAGAATAAGCCTCTAGGAGGAAAATTAATTATGAGGATCAAGACAATGACATATATGTTGGGTGAATATTTTGTCAATCAGTGTACTAATCAACAAAATAGGTCTGATCAACCACATCAAGAAGATTGGTTGGCCAGGTGTGCAGATTTACTACATCAACCGGAGAAAAATATCTCCTCTCATCAAGGGGAGGTTCCCTATAGATACGTAGGAGCTATATATAATATAAATAAGCAGAAAATAACACATGGGGGAAAAATAAACCATCCATCTCTCTTATTTCAGAGATGATGCACATAGACAAAGGAGCAAATCTTAGTGTAAACACTGAAGGCACTTCTCTTCTTTCAAAAGTATTCTTAAAGGAAACAACAGGAGTTTCTTTCAGATAGTAAAGTAACCAGTAACCAAAGGGTGTAGTAACAGTAGGATGGAATAGAATGCAAAGTTTCCACCTCAACTGCCCAAAGAGTATATCACAAAGGATAATGGGGGCACAAAGTCATCCTAAAATCCTCAACATAAAAAGAAAAGAAAAACACAGACTGAAAACAATTGCGAAAGCATAAAGTCTTCCCACAGTTGGTTTTAGGACACTTCCCTATTACTTTCACTAATTCTACTTGCCAAATTAAATGAATAAGAACACCTTTAGAAGATAGACGTAAGAATGATCTTCTAAAATGATACAAGCCAAAACAACACAAATTCTATAAACAACCTGCTTTCTCATTTAGATAAAAATGAAATGAAATTACAATCTGAGATCAAAGTCTCAGTCTTCTTCTTTCAAAATGGGTAGAGTTTCACTTTTGTAAAAAATGGAAAGTCTCCCTTTACAAATGAGAGAATTAACAAACTTATAGCCACTACACAAGGATTGGCACATTTTTCCATGGGATGGCCCATGCTACAGTTAATGTCTTCAATGCATCTCCATTTTGTCTTGAGAGACCATGCTAAGAACAGTGCACTGCCATAACTATGGTGTTTCCCTTCATCTAATATGTCTCCTCCTTAATATGGGTCATCTAGTCCTTTGCATATTTGTCTTTACTTCATGAAATAAAATAGGCCACATCCTTGGTTTGTTACACTCAAAAGTCTACTCGATCCACTGTTCCACCTATTAGAAATAACTCTTTCAAAGATAATTCTAATCTTTTGCATCGATCTTCTCTTCCCTGTAGCAATTTGAGCCTTCGGGCTCTCTTTTCAGTCAATCACTTGATTCATGTTGAAACTAGAACCCGTTGAACCATTGAAAGTTCATCGGTTCATTGGTTCATTATGTCTATTTTTTTTATCACTTCTTGGTTGAACCATCCATTAAATCACTTGTTTGCTACTTCTCTCTTGATTGAGGCCACCTTTGAACTTTTGAACCTATGAACCATTGAAATTTAAACTCTTTTAGTTCAAAGTTCAATTGGTTCATTGGTTTATTTTGTGTCTTGCTCAAACACTACTTCCTTTATCTTTCTAAGCTCTGGTTGAACCTTTGAACCTTGAACCCTTTGAACCTTTTGGTTCAACGGTTCAATGGTTCATTTGGTTCATCCTTTGAAGCCCTTTTTTGTCTAAGTCTATGAAAGTTCCTTTCTATGTCTTTGTTCAAGCTTTTTAAAATGGTCCTTTCTCTATTTCCAAGTGCCCCCCCAAGGGTACTTGTCCTTTGGGCTTCAACTTCCCCAGCGGGCTTTTTCCATCAGGGAAAAACCCTGAAAGAATTCCTTTAGACAAAATGTTTGAAGGAAAGTTTCTTGTTACTTGGCAATTCATTCTTTCTTGTTTCTTCAAAAAATTTCTGTAGGTGAATTCCTTCAAAAAAAAAGTCTGAAGGAATTTTGCCTTAACATTTTTCTGAGAAAATCTTCCCGAGAGAATTCTTTCGACCTCTTAGACTTGGCCATTTCCATCGGACAAAAAGTCTGAAAGAATTGTCCCTTTTGGGCCTTTGAACAAATCCAAAGGAATTATATTCTTTGTTTGACCTTCGAACCAATGTTGCCTACCCTCCACAAGGGCACTTACCTTTTTTGCTTTGGGGCAGCCCCTTAAACATGCCGATTGAACCAACCGATTGAACCAACTTTGGTTCAACGGTTCAATGGTTTGATAGGCTTATCCTTCATTATTTGGGCTAAGTCCTTTTGATATTTTGTACCAAGCACATTGAACCAACTTGGTCATTGAACCTATTGAACCTTTGAACCAAATTGGTTCAAAGTTCAATGGTCCAAGCCTTTGTCCTTTACCATGTGCCGATTGAATTCTTTTGATTAAATCGAGGTGCTAAACCGATCCTGGAAATGAATAAGTGTTAGAAGCTTGTTGTTTTGACTGAACTTGCCTGCCAAAGCTTTCTTAACCTATTGAGCCTATGAATCCCTTTACGAAAAAAGCTTAAAAATAAGGAATTTGAAAGCTCAGAACAAATTTTGAGAAGGGAAGAGAGAAATTTTGGTCTATAGGTTGTCCCAAAAATGAGTGGCATTTTTTGGGGAAAACAGCTGGCTCCAGTTGGGGAACTACCTTTAGTTGGAAACTTGAAACATAGTTGAGGGGAGTAGAAACTAGAATCTCTAGTGCCTTAAAGTGTGCCATTGGGCTACGGAGTCATGCTACCCAAAAAGAAAGGCTCCAAAAAATGAAAATGAAAAGAATAAAACATAACTAAAGACTATACAGATATACATATGTACAGATGATCTTATCTGATACTTCAAGAATTGAAGTACTTCAGATGCTGCCCCCTAAGAGGTAGTGAAAATGGCACTTTGTCTTGATAAACCATCAAGAAGCCATTTTCTCCCTAGAATCGGTGATGGGTGAATGGAACTCTCCACCAGGAAACCAATTTTCTATGTCCTCCCTTTGGTTTTCTCCTCTTTCCCCACAGCAAGACTTGAATTTTAATCTAAAAACCATGAATCTTTGCTCTCTTGGAAAAAAGTTCCTTTTCTTGATTTTGATGCACGACAGCATGGTCCATTACCATAATTGGTTGCTCTTTTGGTTCAGTTTGACACATGATTTTATTGTTCCCATTTAACACCTGCCAATCATTGGCACCATCAGGCATACTTGGTGTTGTTCCATATGAACCAATTCCTAGATCATCACCTATAGTATTTTCATCTGTTGAAACATGAATGTCTTTAGTAGTCAAAAAATAATTACCCCTACCTGAAGAATCAAACAAAATTTGAGCTTCATGCCTTAATGTCTAAGTGATAACGTATTTTTCCTCCTTCTCAAGAAGAAACCTCTGCATTACACCTTTCACAGGGATTATTGCCTGAGACAAGTCCATGCTTAATTCCCCTCCAACATCCTTGTAGAAGTTCCACCTAAGAAGGATGCCATATGATGTTGGGACATCGGCCACTAGGATAGTCATCTTGATTTGCTTGTTTGGAAAGGCAGTAAATACAAATTGGGCATCTTTAATTTGCCCCAGCAATTGCACTTATTTGTTCTCCATGGAGAAACATCTCCCAAAAGTCTTGGTCAGTGTGAGACCCAGAGATTCTACCACTTTAGTAGGCATGACATTGTCTGAAGCCCCAGAATCAATGATGTAATTGTTCAGCTGATGTCCATTTATCAGTAATGAGACATAAAAAGGTTCAATCCTGTCAGGAGCAGCAGGGGGAGCAATGACAAGGTTGTTCTTTATGGGTGCATTCCTGAGGGAATCATGTGTCACTTTGGGAATTACTTTTTCAATAGGGACATTTTAGTTTTTAACACATTGAACCAGTCTATCTAATCACTCAGGATGGGACTGTAGAAATTCAAATTCAGATATTTGAATTTTGGTTTTCTTTATATGGTCAATGATATCAAATGCCTGGAATGAGCTAGGAGTAGAGGATGGGAGTTCATCCTTTTGATTTTTTAAAGGGGGAGGACTGGACTATGAATTTGAAGTAGAAGGCATAGGGGCATTTGGGGGTACTTACCTTTCTCACAATCACCAGGTCCTTTGGCTAGAAAGGAAGAGTGGATCCCTGCTTAGCAATTGAAATTGCTGGTTGAGGTCGCTCCTTTACTTTCTCCTTATCAGCTTGTTGAGCTGATTAATTCTTGGACCAGGTGAATACAACATATGAACCCTTAGCTTTATTGCCTTCTCTTCTGGGTTCATCCTGATAGTTTAGGAAACCAATGTGGGAGTCACCAACTGATTCTTCTTGATCCTCCATGAAGAGACCAACGTCATTTTCTTGATCAAACTCAATTTAGAAAGAGAAATCATGTTTAGTTTCCAAATATCCAACCACTGAGTTGGTTGGAGGTGCTTCAAGGGTGAGGTTCCTCTGTGGGGGAGGAAGACGATTTGGCTACCCTTGATTCCTAGCAGCATTGCCTTCGTACGTTTGATTCTAAAATGTTTTCCTTGGCATATCTCGATTAGGAAAAGCAAACATAACTTGGGCCATTTGTCTTCTAAGGACCAACAATTCATTTGCTAGCTTCTACACCATTGGATTAGTGGTGGCTGAAGGGGAGTATTAATAAGGAGAAGATTTACCTCTGTTTGGATCTTTTCTTATCTTTCCAGCCAAGATAAGGTCATCTTCTACCTCAGTAGCCAAGTCTTGAGTAGAAGCAAGGTCTATGTGTCTAGCCCATCTCAGCAAGAAACTCACTTCAGCCAGCTGTGAGTTGATGAAGAAGCATTTGAGGATTTGAGGTTTCAGTTGGGTGACCATGGGAATCTTGTGCCTCAACTTGTCGAACCTAGCAATAAAATCCCTCATAGGCTCATGGGGCTCCTTCTTCATCTATGTGAGCTAGGATAGCAAGGCATGTGCATCTTCTATAGGCTTTAACTTGGCTTCAAATTTGTCTTTTAGATTGTCCCAATCAATCACTGATCTAGCTTGCAGGTGATAGAACCATTCTACAGTAATGCCTTGTAGTGTCTCCACAAACAGCCTGACTGCTATGTCTTCAAATTCCACCCTTATTAAACTATAGGCTATGCTGAAAGCTAAAATGTGTTCATCAGGATGAACATTCCCATCACAAAATAATTTGGGGAAATTCTTCCTTGAACTGCATGGAAGCTCATGCAAAGGTGGAGTCAATTTAGGGGATTGAAAGAATTACCCTAGGGGCCTTGAGCCATGATTTGATTATGTAAAAGTGGGATCATTAATCTAGGTGGAGCGTGGATAGGCAAAGCTTGAATAGTAGTAGAAAAAGAAGCTCTACCTTGTGTTGGTGGCCTGGTAGGGCTAGGAGGAAGACCCCTAGTTCATCCAAGGTGAGGTTGTGGAGGAAACAACTCAAAATTACTCTGTTGCACCAACTCAATAGCAGGGTCAATAACACCTTGGAGTTTCTAGCCTCTAGTATAACGTGGAGTTGCCAGATTGCAGAAAAAAAAATGGAAAAGAGTAGGATCTACTTCAGCTTGAAGTTTGAGACTTTAAACTATTCTCTCTTCCCCAGTGAAGTCACCAAAAATTGTTCGGTGAATATTTTGTCAATCAGCATAATAATCAACAAAATAGGTCTGATCAACCATAGCAAGAAGATTGGTCAGCCAGGTGTGTAGCTTTACTACATCAATCAGAGACAAATCTCTCCTCTCATCAAGGGGAGGTTCCCTATCGATACAAAGGAGCTATAAATAATATAAACAAGTAGAAAATAACACATGGGGGTAGAATAAACCATCCATCTCTCTTCTTTCAGAGATGATGCACACAGATAAAGGAGAAAATCTTGGTGTAAACACTGAAGGCACTTCTCTTCTTTTAGAAGTGTTCTTGCAGGAAATAGTAGGAGTTTCTTTTAGATAGTAAAGTAACCAGTAACCAAAGGGTGTAGTAATAATAGGAAAAAATAGAATGCAAAGTTTCCACCTCAACTACCCAAAGAGTATATCACAAAGGATAATGGGGGCACAAAGTCATCCCAAAATCCTCAACACAAAAAGAAAAGAAAAACACAGACTAAAAACACTTGCAAAAGCACAAAGTCTTCCCACAGTTGGTTTCAGGACACTTCCCTATTACTTTCGCTAATTTTTCTTGCCAAATTAAATGAATAAGAACACCTTTAGAAGACAGATGTAAGAATGATCTTCTAAAATGATACAAGCCAAAATAGCAAAAAGTTTGTAAACAACTTGCTTTCTCATTCAGATAAAAATGAAATGAAATTACAATCTAAGCTCAAATTCTCAGTCTTCTTCTTTCAAAATGGGCAGAGTTTCACTCTTGTAAAAAATGGAAATTCTCCCTTTACAAATGAGAGAATTAACAAACTTGCAGCCACTACGCAAGGATTGGCACCCTTTTCCATGGGACGGCCCATGCTGTAGTCAATGTCTTCAATGCATCTCCAATTTTGTCTAGAGAGACCATGTTGAGAATAGTGCACTGCCATAACTATGGCGTGTCCCTTCATCTAATATATCTCCTCCTTAATATGGGCCATCTTGTCCTTTGCATATTTGTCTTTACTTCATGGAATAAAATAGGCTGCGTCCTTCGTTTGGTGTGCTTAGAAGTCTGCTCAATCCACTTTTCCACCTACTAGAAATAACTCTTTCGAAGATAATTCTAGTCCTTTGCATTGATCTTCTCTTCCCTGCAGCAATTTGAGCCTTCAGGCTCTCTTTTTAGTCGATTGCTTGATTCATGTTGAACTTTGTGTTTCCAAACAAGATTTTGCTTTTCACATTCAGAAAGGAAAATGAGAAACTAAGAAGAATGGACGAGGGTTTGTACGTACCTGAATGTGGACTTGTGCACTAGATTCAGACGATGGAAGGAACTCCTCTTTGGTTGTGGAGGATGACACCTATAGAAAAAAGAGACAAACACGAAAATTGTTAGACGGCTAGATAGTGGACTGCCAAATAAAAGCTTGGTCCTAGAAGTGCTAAGACTTCTCGGAGGATGACAGTCCACTGATAAAAATAGAATATAATCAGAAACAAAAATGATGAAGATAGAATGAAAGAAATAGAAAGCAAATGCGTACCTATTTGCAGCAATCTGCTTTGCATAGTCGCTGACATCAGTGGTTCTACCGGCGTCGATCAAGGAAGGTCACCGATGTCGGTTAGTCTGTCGACGTCGATAGGGGCAATGGTCGAGGTCGGTCGGGGTAATGGCCAGGGACAAGTTTCAAGTCTAGTTTTTAGTCTACAGAGTGGTCTGAGATTTTGTTTGAAGGTCAGGGAGTCTGTCTAGAGGTCTATGCAGGGTTAATTGGACTGAGAGTACTATTTGGAGAGGGACTAAATGGATGATAGAGGCACAAAGGGGGGGATAAGGGTCAAAGAAGGATTTTCAGCCTCTCCAGGAAGGACAAGGAAGGTTGTGGGCAGTGGTTTTGCTTAATGGATGAATTTAAATAAGAAATGAAATGAAAAATAAAGGAATACTTATCTCTTGCTTGCTGAAGGAGTGAAGGAAACATGTCGCTGAACCTGTTGACAGACCTATAAATGCCTTTGATCTCTCAATCTAAAGCTGTTCCTGTAGAGTACCTGTAGCTGGTGATGTTTGCTGTGCAAGAGGGAGAGAGGGAGAGACAGAATGCCAAGTGCAAAAAAAGTTTTCATTTGCGGGAGGGGGGGAAGAACAGTTACAAAAATGCAGTTTTAAGGGTAACCGATGCCGGCAGAACCACCAACGTCGGCTGCATACTAATCGACATCGGTGGCAGAGGAATGGGGACAGAGGCTAAAATTAGCCTCTGTCCATTCTTACACACTTCCAAGGTCAAATGGTCATGGGAAAACGGTCGAGAGGGGCTTAAATGGATGCGGGAGGAAGGGCTAAAATGAGATTTGGGTCATTAAAGCTAGGAATGAGGTGGGGGCATCCAAGGAGGGGAATTCGAGGTGGCATGGGTGAGGTGGCAAGGGGACAAATAAATTAAAATATTTGATTTTTTTAATTTAAAATTGAGGGGACTAGGACAAGTGTTGAAGGATGGACCAAGGGGACCAAGGGGGGAAGGATGACCAAAGGGGTAGACATGATTTTGGTGTCTACACTTTGAACCTGTTAAACCACTAAAAGTTTATCAGTTCATTGGTTCATTTTGTCTCTTTTGTTCAATCACTTCTTGGTTCAATCACTTCTTGGTTCAATCACTTCTTGGTTCAATCACTTCTTGGTTGAACCATCTGTTGAACCACTTGTTTTTTGCTTCTCTCTTGACTAAGGCCACCTTTGAAATTTTGAACCTATGAACCATTAAGCTTTGAAATCTTTCAGTTCTAAGATCAATCAGTTCATTGGTTTATTCTGTGTCTCTCTCAACACTGCTTCCTTTATCTTTCTAAGCTCTGGTTGAACTTTTGTACCTTGAACCCTTTGAACCTTTTGGTTTAACAGTTCAATGGTTCATTCGGTTCATCCTTTGAAGTCTATGAAAGTTCCTTTCTATGTCTTTGTTCAGGGTTTTTAAAATGGTCCTTTCTCTATCGCCAAGTGCCCCCCATAAGGGTACTTGTCCTTCGGGCTTCAACTTCCCCGATAGGATTTTTTCGTCAAGTAAAAAGCCTGAAAGAATTCTTTCAGACAAAATGTCCAAAGGAAAGTTTCTTGTTACTTGGCCATTCATTCTTTCCTGTTTCTTCAGACTTTTTCTCTGGGTGAATTCCTTTAGACAAAAAGTTTGAAGAAATTTTTCCTTAACATTTTTATGAGAAAATCTTCCTAAGAGAATTCTTTCGACATCTTGGACTTGGCCATTTCCATCAGACAAAAAGTCTGAAAGAATTGTCCCTTTTAGGCCTTTGAACAAATCTAAAGGAATTCTATTTTTTCTTTGACCTTCAAACCAATGTTGCCTACTCTCCGCAAGGGCACTTGCCTTTTTTGCTTTGGGGCAGCCCCTTGAACCTGCCGATTGAACCAACTTTGGTTCAATGGTTCGATAGGCTTATCCTTCTTTATTTGGGCTAAGTCATTTTGATATTTTGCACCAAGTACATTGAACCAACTTGGTTGTTGAACCCATTGAACCTTTGAACCAAAGTGGTTCAAAGTTCAATGGTCCAAGCCTTTGTCCTTTATCATGTGCCGATTGAACTCTTTTGATTGAACCGAGGCACTGAACCAATCCTAAAAATGACTAAGTGTTAGAAGCTTATTCTTTTGACTAAACTCGCCTGTTGAAGCTTTTTGAACCTGTTGAACCTCTGAATCCCTTTATGGAAAAAGCTTAAAAATAAGGAATTTGAAAGCTTAAAACAAATTTTGAGAAGGGAAGAGAGAAATTTTGGTCTGTAGGTTGTCCCAAAAATGAGTGGCATTTTTGGGGGACAACAATATATACATCCAATGAATGAAAGGTAAGGTTCACATGCTGATTCCTCCAAATTTCACATTTTTACTCTTGTTCTTTCTTTACCAATAATTTTATATTTTATATAAGTGTTATGAAATGATGATTAGCTTTATGATCACGAAATGGTTACTAGTTCATTTTGTATGCCAAATAGGTATACCATCTAGATTTTGGACTGTACTGAATATAATTTAAAGGGGTATTACATTCATACGTAGAAAATTTTATAAAGTTGGCATGCTTATTATTGAGTGATTGATCACATTTTAGTGTGGTGATATCAAATGCCTACATATTCACTTAGTACTTACATTATTATTATAATGCATTAATATATTTATTATTAATAAAAAATTAAAAATTAAAAATTAAAAATTAAAAATTAAAAATTAAAAATTAAAAATTAAAAATTAAAAATTAAAAATTAAAAATTAAAAATTAAAAATTAAAAATTAAAAATTAAAAGACTAGATACAACAGTAAATTATCCTATTGGTATGAACATATAAAACTCCATGTCAGTGAGAGGACATAGATCAAAACAAAAAACTACCAACTACACATGATAACCTAGATATCACAAGGTTACATTAAAAACATATAAAAAATAGAAATCTTTAGTTACATGTCATAACCTTAGAAGGAGGTGGAGGTGGATAATATTTAGGAGGATGGGTGCTCTAAGTGAAAGGCTCAATAAAAGGAGGATCAAGCACCACCCAATCATCCTAACTAGTTTTAGGGGGCACAAAAAAACAATGATGCCCCAATAAGAAAGAAGTTAAACAAAGATACCAACTAGACCACCCTTGCATATGTGATATTCATTGTGATAGGCCAACTACATAGTTCCCATGTGGAATCAAAGGACTCTAATCACCCGAGTTTAGGAGTGGAGAAACAATTATCACTAGTAGAATTTGGCAAATAAATGACTACATGACTAAAAAATTTAGTCATAAAAACTAAAAATATCTAAATTCTACTATTTTTTTGAAACTCAAATATAAATGAGTAAATAAATGACTAATATGGTCATCGACTAAAACATTATTTAGTCATACAAATAAAAATTACTAAATAGTTATGCAAATACAAATTAGATAAAATTTAAAAAAAAAATTCTGGAAAGAGTATATTGCATGCAATTCATTATTCATTAAATATTCCATTTTGTTTGTTGGTAATTAGCCTGACACTGAGGTATTGTGGGTTATAACATCTACTTTCATGGGAAATAAAGCTTGTTTGGAGAGGACCTATAGACTTCTGAAAAAGTGGGCAAAGAATTCAGAGTTTGTTGCAAAGAATTTGAAGTCGGTGAGGCCCTCTGTAATGAAGTTAGATTTGGGAACACCATATACATCAAATTTAGAGGTAATTCAAAACCCTCATTATATTAAACATTAAATCTATAGATTTTTGATTGGAAACTGATAGTAGTTACATATGTAACTGAGTACCAAAACCATACAAGTAGTTTAGGGTTTAGGGGACTATTTTTTCATTAGTTTATTCTAAGCATTTTGGAGCATATGGGAATTGAACTTGTAACTCAAGTGAAACACCACCTTATTCTAGTCATTGGAAGAATTTCATATCCTTAAAGTGCACAAGAAAACTATAGAATTAGGACTAGGACTTTTATTTATGAATTCAACCCAAATGCCATCTCCTAATGCCTCCATAAAAGTTTGTTGAGACAACTCTAGTTCATCACACTCAACATGAAGAACCCATATGTTGTTTTACAATTAAATGGGTACTCCTTATCTACTCTTCTTCAGAAGAGACTTTGCTATTTAAGAGAATCTAAGGTTGCACTAGGGTCTAATTGATAACTCCAGGATCAAAATAGATTGAACCTTGTCCCCGCTTAGTGCGAGTGCACAAGTATTTTATTAATTTCAAAAAAAATCTAGTACATAAGGGTGCCTTTACTCCGTTAACCCTTTCACAATGCAAACATGATTTATATAGTTTTTACCAATGACCGATAAAAACAAATAATCATATAACCAACTAAATACGGGAAAACAACCCATAAAACAAATCTAATTAATAAACATAAAACATAAAAACTGCCTAATAATTAAACTAAGTTTATTTATTTTATGGGGGTGTCTTTATAAAAGATGCATGCCCCATTTACAATAGTAATTTATTTTCTAACAAAAAACTAACCTAACGTTAAGACTTTGGAACAAGTCCTAACAAACCCCCCTATGATCCAAAGTCAGGTCTTTGGACACATACCAAGCATTTTTCTGAATTTTTCAAATTTGATTCTGTCAAGGGGTTTTGTGAAGATATCAGCTGTCTGATCGGTAGTTGGGCAATATATTGGATCAAGAGTTTTATTTACCACCAACATTCACAAATAATGATATTTGACATCCATATGTTTTGTTTTGGCATGAAACACTGGATTCTTGGACATCTTGATTGCACTCTGATTATCAATGTATAACTGTGTAGGAGCAAACTGAGAAACCTGAAGATCTTCAAGAATACGATGAAGGTAAACAATTTCTATAGAAGCATTCCATGCTGCAATATACTCTGATTCTGCTGATGAATTTGCCAATATATCTTGCTTCTTACAACACCAAGCAATGGCAGCTGAACCCATATGCATAGTGTATCCTGTGGTTGACACTTTGTCATCCACACATCTGCCAAAATTTGCATCACAATATCCAACAAGTTTGAAGTTCTTGTTGCGGCGGTATTCAAGGCCATATGTTTTCGTTCCCTGAAGGTAACGAAGTACTCGTTTTGCTGCATGCCAGTGAATTTCTCTAGGCTCATGCATAAACCTAGATAAAATTCCAACTGAAAATGAAATATCGGGCCTGGTAGTCATCAAGTATATCAAACCTCCCACCAATTGTCTATATGTTGTGCCATCAAAAAAGGCACTGCTATCATCCTTAGACAATTTCAAGTTACTTTCCATGGGAGTGAGGGCAGGTTTGCAATCACTCATGCAAAACCTCTCTAATAACTCAGAAATATACTTAGTTTGTGAAATGAAAATACTATGCTCTTTCTGAGTTACCTTTATGCCTAGATAGTAGTGAAGAAGTCCAAGATCTGTCATCTCAAACCCATCTTTTAATTCCTTCTTCACAGACTTGTTATGATTTTCATCATTACCTGTAATAAACAAGTCATCAACATAGAGAACTAATATCACCATTTTCTTACCCTGCACTCGAAAATAGAGAGTATCATCTGATTCACTGCGATGAAAATCAATGGATTTCAAGTATGAATCCATTTTCTCATACCAAGCTCTGGGTGCCTGTTTGAGTCCATACAAAGCTTTTGTCAATTTACACACTTTGTGTTCAGCACCCACCTGTTCAAAACCCTGAGGTTGTTTCATATAGACTTCTTCCTGTAAATCACCATTTAAAAAAGCACTTTTAACATCCAACTAATGTAATTTCCAACCATTTTGTGCTACTAAGGCAAGTACCATACGAATAGTGTGCCATTTGGTAGTTGGTGCAAATGTTTCCTCATAGTCAATACCTTCTTGTTACACATATCCTTTGGCAACAAGTCGTGCCTTATGTTTATCAATGGAGCCATCTGATTTATACTTAGTCCTATAAACCCATTTACATCCAATGGGTTTAACATGTGGAGGAGGATCAACTAAAACCCATGTATTATTGTTAAGTATGGAATCATACTCACATTTCATTGCCTGTTGCCAAACATGTTCAGTAGATGCCTCCTCAAAAGTGGATGGCTCAGTGGAAGAAGTAGTAACAACCATAGCATAGTTCACCTATTTTTGAGAATTCCTGGGCCCTCTTAAACCAACTTCATCTGCTGTCAAGTCAGAAAAAGTACTTTGAGCCCATTTTGGATACTTAGACAAATTATTCAAATCAGGGACTCCAGAATTCTCATTAGGTGCATCATTTGATGGGGGACTTAGAGAATTTTCAACAATTTATAAGTCATCAACCTGTGAACTTGTAGATGAAGGAGAGGAAAGTGAAGGAATTTGAGTCTCATACCATAACTTCAAAGAGTTATCCCCATTATTCAAACCCTTATCTCTTTTTGCATTTTTCCTCTCTAATCTATCAAGTTGAGAATCAATCTCTGCAGTGTTCATAGTCCCAAACTCATCAAATATTACATCTCGACTCACTATGAATTTGCCTGAATCCTGTGCAAGCAAACGAAACCCCTTTTTATCTTCAGAATAACCAAGAAAGATGCATTTTCGACTTCATGGTTCCAACTTAGTTCTATGTTTAGGAGGAACCAAAGCAAAACAAAGACATCCAAACACTTTCAAGTGTTTAACTTTGGGTTTAAACCCATACCATGCCTCATATGGAGTTTGTCCCAAAAGTGCAACTGTGGGGGACCTGTTTCTCAAATACACTGTAGTACCAATGGCTTCGGCCCAAAACTTATCATCAAGCTATTTATAGTGCAACATGGCATGTGTTGTGCCCTCTAAATTTCTATTCATTCGTTCAGATACTCCATTTTGTTATGGAGTATAAGCATTACTATATTGTCGATGAATTCCATGTTCTCGACAATAGTCTAAAAATTCATTAGAGGTATACTCACCTCCATTATCTGAACGAAGAGTGGCCAAATGTGAACCTGTTTCTTTTTCAACTAAGTGTAACCAATCAACAAACTTAGCGAAAACTTTAGATTTATTTTTCATAAAGAATACCCAAGTCATCCTAGAAAAGTCATCAATAAACAAGACAAAGTATCTACACCCACCAATGGATGACTTTTTCATGTCACATACATCACTATGAACAAACTGTAAACATCTGTTAGCTCTCCAAGATGACTGTTTAGGAAAATTTTCCCGATTTTGTTTGCCCAAAACACATGACTCACAAAGAATACTATCTTTGCAAAAAGTGGGCAACCCATTCACCATACCATATCTTTGAAAATCCACTAAAGAGTGGTTATTCAAATGTCCATAGCGGAGATGCCATAACCGCTGTGTAGACATAGTACTTGTACCTGTATCAACAACTCCTGCAAGTTCTATATTTGGAGGAAGCACATTACAATGCAATCTAACCAAGTTTCCATCTTCATATCCTGTATACATGGTTTTATAATTATCCTTCACTGAATTGATGTAAATGAGCCCATTTTCAAGCACAATTTGATAACCTTTCTTTCGAATAGTTACCAAAGAAAGTAAATGTTTCTTTAATGTGGGAACATACCAAACATCCTCCAAGTATTTTATAGACCCATTAGGAAGAAGAATTCGAATAGAACCAAGTCCTAGTGGTGTATGCATAGACTTATCTGCTAAGGCAACTGGAGAGAGAGAAGCTTCCTTATAAGACTAAAAGAAATCTCTCCTAAATGTCATGTGTTTGGTTGCTCCTGTGTCTAAAACCCATACATCTGTGAGCTCATCTCTAGCCTCATATTCAACATAATCAATGTGCCCCAAAGAAGTAAATGCAAATTCATGGGCAACATTACTAGATTCATCATAGTCATGATCGGCATACTGAGCAGAGTTAGTCTTAGTCGCTTTTTGTGGCCTTTGAATTTTATCAAACGGAATCCTACATTGTGAAGCAATGTGACCAAATTTTCCACATCTATGACACTGAATGTCAAATCTACCTCAACCTCTGCCCCTATATGAATTGTGACCATGTCCTCGATCACTTGTTTCATGTGAATGTGATTGATTAGATTGTTGATTATTTGAATGATCCCTACCTCTATTTTGATATCTGCCTCCTCTATAACCTCAACCCCCTCTATAACTATTTCCTCTATTGTTTTGATTCCCAGATGAAGATGAACTAGGCTTTGACTCTAAAACATGGGCTTCTTCAGTTTTCTTGGATTTCTTGGGTAGAGAGAGGTCATGTTGGATGAGCAACTCAGCCAACTTATCAAAGGTGATGCCTGTGATCTTGTCAGAGACATGCAACATTTCAACAAAATTCCTATAGGACCCTGGTAGTCCTTTCAAAGCAGCAGTAACTATGAGGTCATCATCTAGTTTTCCAAAACCAGCCTTAGTGTATTCTGTAGTGATATTTTTCAACTTAGACATATATTCTCACATATCCCCATCCTCATCTAATGACAAAGTAAACAACTGCATGTGAATATCTATCTTCTTATGCTTAAGTTTCTTATCATATAAATCTGATAATGTTTTCCACGCAGTGTAACTATGAGGAGAATTTTTAATATGAACATACGTATCATGAGTACAACAACATTTAATAAGAGCTAAGGCCTTAGAATCATGCAAATTGAAAATATCTATCTTAGCCTGCTCTGTTGGCAATGTGGGATTTTCATTCTTAACAATATCCCATAACTCATTAAACACTAGTGAAGCCTCCATCAATCGTTTCCAATCTGAATAATTGGAAATTGTTAATCTATCACCATCTGAAAGTAAATTCTAAATTTTTGGAATTTTGAAATGAATGAAAGTGCAGTAGAGAAATGTGTGACAAAATGTGAAAGAAATGAAACAAATATCACACTCACTACACAAGACACTGCTTCTACGGGGTTTTGCACTTAACCTCCGCATAGAGCGTAAAAGAAAAAAACAAGTATTTTTGATGGGTTTTGCACTTAACCACACCAAAAATCAAAGATTACACCTTCATTTCACCAAATTACAACCTTATTCCACCAATTACACCCTTATCTCACCACAACAATGCAAAAGAAAAATGATTGAATTTCACCCCTTTTTCGAAAAAATTAAATAACACAATACAATGAGTATGTGTTTTACAATATTCTGAAAAAAAAGGGAATATTCCTTTTTCAAAAAAGTATATTCCAAATCAAAAATGACTTTCTCCAAAAAGGGATTTGAACCCTTGACCTCCTCCCTTGCAAGCTGTTAACAAAATAGGCTTAACTGATTGCTCTAAGAGCATTTACAAAATGTTATACTCAGAAATTTAAATTTATACTAGATTTCTGTGTATGAGGGAAAATTTAAAAAAAATTACATGAGAATGTAAATAAATAAATTCTTTTTCCCTTTATTTTCAGCCTGCACTTCAATCTTCTCCCGGATGGGACCCAGCAGCAAATATTTTATAAACAAAACTTTAGAAACAGCCAAAAATAATTTCTAAACTTTTCTACTGCGCCATGCTTGCCTGGGATACCATGGCTGCTCTGGAGAATTTTCCTGCACCTGTTTTCTCTCACCTAGGCCGTATAAATCCGTACAAGCTGCTAAAACATATTTTTCACTTTTTTTTTTGCAAATTTTCAAAGTATTTTATGCAGGGAAACGGATTTCAAATGAACCTGGACGTTGGAAGGCTGTACAACAAGTCGTACAGGTGCAAAAAAATGTCCAAATTTTCAATATGAATGCATAAACAGAGGTTTAATAACATTTGCAGATGATTTGGATATTAAGAACCCTGAGAATGAATAAAAATAACAAGGGCAGCCATGTATGTAAATTTTCAAATATTTTTCACAGAAAATAGGCCATACAAATCTGATTTTGGCTAAAAAATAATGAATTAATAACATTTAAATGCTAAAATTCATTTTTATGCCAAATGAGGAGGCTTAATAGAGGAAAAAATGGAGTATGAATGGAGTATGAATGATCCAAAAAAAATAGATAGTGGTATATGGAAAATACAAGTTTAAATATAAATTATTTTTGAAAAATTAAAATAATTTAATAATTTTTCAAAATATTTAAACCAAAACTATATGGCATACCTTATTTTCATGCCAAATGAAATCACACCTTCCTCCTTCGAATTCACCATGCTCCCAACCATGCTCTGATACCACTGATAACTCCAGGATCAAAATAGATTGAACCTTGTCCCCGCTTAGTGCGAGTGCACAAGTATTTTATTAATTTCAAAAAAAATCTAGTACATAAGGGTGTCTTTACTCCGTTAACCCTTTCACAATGCAAACATGATTTATATAGTTTTTACCAATGACCGGTAAAAACAACTAATCATATAACCAACTAAATACGGGAAAACAACCCATAAAACAAATCTAATTAATAAACATAAAACATAAAAACTACCTAATAATTAAACTAAGTTTATTTATTTTATGGGGGTGTCTTTATAAAAGATGCATGCCCCATTTACAATAGTAATTTATTTTCTACCAAAAAACTAACCTAACGTTAAGACTTTGGAACAAGTCCTAACACTAATGATATTAATATCTCACCCATCTTGATAAATGCATGGGAATCACATGGATCTATGCAAGTTGCCTTTCTTAAACTTTCCAAAGCCTTCTCTACCTTCCCTTGCTGAGCATATATATGGCCTAAAACTTTTAAGCTCTCATAGTTCTTAGGGTGGACCTCTAGAACCTTTTCAAAATTTAAAAGAAAACTCTTAAGATCTCCCAGCTTCAATTGAACCTATCCACAAAATCTTGTGGCCTCTAGCTTTCATTGATTGATGCTATGTAGTAGTAGCCAGTGGTGTCATAATCACCTTTACTATGGTAAGATCATGAAAAATTATAATATGAATGAAATTTCATGAGAGGGTTGTCAGTTGAAACAAGAGCTATCTCAGTCAACTATTCTATAAGAAAGTGTTGCCCTATGAAGAAAAAATGGTTTGCTAAACGATTCAATGCCATTGCATATTATGGGTATAATTCAAAGGCACTAAGCATCATTTTAATTCGTTCATGAACACTACCTTTTTCACTAAATTTGATAATCTTACAAGTAAAAAATGCACAAAACTGACCATAAAGATTTATGTAGAGGCATAACATCATTTCCTAATGCCTCCATAAAAGTTTGTTGAGCCGACTCTAGTTCATCATGCTTAGAATGAAGAACCCCAATGTTGTTTAATAATTCAATGGGTATTTATTATCTTCTATTCTTTAAAAGAGACTTTCTCAACTTAAGAGAATCTAAAGCTACACTGGGGTCTGATGATATTAATAACTCACCCATCTTGATAAATGCATGGGAATCACATGGATCAATGTGAATTGCCTTTATTAAAATTTCCAAAGCCTTCTGTTGGTTCTCACATTTTCAATATGCAAAACCTTAAAATTATGCCAAACTTTATGATTAGATTATGCAACCAATTTTTCCAAATGACAGAATCAACCCAAGTGGTTAGGAATCTCTACACTTTAGGCTCTGCTTTGCCTTAGTGGGTGTTACCTTATATTCACCAATGATTAATTACTCCTCAAATTTGTTGGTGAATTTAGAGAATATTAAGGGATGTTAAGCATGGAATATACTGAGAGTGGGGGGGGGTGAATCAGTATATCATATATCTTATAAAACTTTCCCTTAATCAAACATTCAAGATATGCAATAAAATTCAAATAATAAGCATCACACAATAAAGAGAGAGACACCAGATATAACATGGAAACCCAATGTGAGAAAAACCATGGAGAACAATCTCAAGTATATGAATGAGCACAAAACCAAATAATATTCACAAGCCAAACTTTCATGAGCACCATACCTCTTTGCCGAGCACCACCCCAACTACTATTCATGAGCACCATACCCCTTTGCCGAGCACCAACCTAGCTATTATTCATGAGCACCAACCCACATGAGCACCAACCACTTTGTGTATACCACACACCTATCTCTCAATGTTGCTATATCAATAAATGATAGTTCAATACAACATCTCTTTCCTCTCTCTCACCTTTGCTCTTCTAAGCTAGATATAACCAATACAAATCATATTCAACTCTCACAATTTCTATTCTAAGATAGATAATACAATATCAAATCAACCTCACACTTCTATGTTACAAATGGTTACTCAAGCCTTTATTTAGAGCTTTCCAAATGACATTTGGCCTTCCCCCTTTGTGACCCTTCAATCCTCATGGAAAATGGTGCCAATCTTGGATGACCCTTCATATTCAAACCTTTGAAAAGTCATGTGGTGACCCTTCATGACCAAAAACGTCCTTCCCACTTTTATCCTTATCTTTGGTGACTTTTTCATATTCCTTAAAGTGTCCCTTCATGAGAAATTGTGCCCTTACTCTTTTGTCTTCAATTGGTGACTCATGGTATTCCCCAAGATGACTCTTCATGGGAAAATGCATCCCATCCTTCTTTTTTCTTTACCCCATGGCTCTTCGACTTCTCCATGGGCCCTTCTTTTGTCTTGTATGTAACCAAAAATATATTTGTTAATATTAAATAAATATTAACTCACATTAGCCAAGATAAACAACATTAAATGTAATGGGGCCTTTATCATCAATAATGCTAGACCTTTGACATCAATGACAATATTTCCAACAAGGCATTTATGTAATTTTGTCAATTAAATCATCTAATTCACCCTAATCCAAACTGACATATGATTTGAATTAGATTTTTTTTTTTTTAAAATTTCTATTCTACTATTACTCCTACTCATACACAACAAAATTATTAAAATTGGAATTTTTGAATATGACACTAGGAAATGATTTTGGAAAAGAATTGACTGGTGTCTTTCTCAACAATTTGGTAATGAAGTCTTTTCACAGAAAGATTTATGCTTTCTATCTAGCCACAACTCAAATTTCTTGGCATGGGATTGTCTATGACTAGCATAGACATGAAAGATTATTATTATTTGGCTCTTCTTAATTATACAAATTGAATCCTCCAAGTTACAATGATCTATTCAATGGAATTTAATCCCTACTTGAGGAAACCCAATTAGATAAACCACCCAAAAACAACAAATGTGTTTTGAAGAAATAAACATATACTTGATATATTAATTCAAATAACAAGGAGAAATAAAAATGGAGACAACCAGATAAAGTATAACATGAATATTCAACAAGTAATTGAGAACTAGATATATGGCACCAAAGAAATGTGGTTTGATTTTATTGATATATCTTTGAAGAGCAGGCCTTACAATGTCTTTTTCCAAAATCAAATTCTAAGAAAGATTTCCCAAGATCTTGGTTTCCTTCTTATAGGAGTGAAGGAAGCTAAAAGCTTCAGACCTTTCACATTCCAAAAAATGACTTTTCATATATCCACCCCTTAATATGACCTATTACAAAACATACTTTGAATACATATTGGAAAGCATCAAAATAAGAAAAAGACAAAATAGGAGGATGTCCAAGATTTATTGGTGTCATGTTGATGCCAGCTTGATGCTCATTGCTCCTTTGCATAATTGGCCTACTTATTATTAAATTGTCAAATATTGATTCTCCCATTGGTACACTATGAAATCATTAGGCCACTTATATTCTTGGATCTAGAGCAGATTGGCCTAGTGATCTTTCCATCATTTGTCTAGCAGCACTTTGACTTCAATGATGAACTTTGCATATCCAGCATCTAAAGTAATTACTCTATCCAAAATGACATTGAAACTGAGAATATTTATGTTTTGATCTTTTTTCAAGAAATCAATGACTTGAGAAACTGTTTGACCATATTCACTTTTCCATACATCAAAACCTTTGATATTTTTATCCTCTATCAAAATGGAAGGAATAAACTGGTGTTTTAAGGTAGAAAAAGAATCAATCTTTGCCTTTATTTTCTAGCTCTCACCATTCACATATTGAAATTCATCCAAGATCATTTTCACTATCTTCTTTGTTAACTTGAGTGAGGCCAGAGCACCTATATCTCTTTGTATAAATTTGCACAAGGTTAACAATGTATGGTGTGTAGGTTGCCATTTGTTGTATATTGGATCCAAAATAGAAAGATTGACCTTCAACTACTCAATGGCCTAAAACAAGGAAGAATAGCATTCATGCACATCTCCCAACTTGTCAAAAACTAATTTTACTCTTTATTCCAAAATATTATTAAACACCTCAAGGATTTTTAATTTGGCCTCATCTTTTTTCTTCTCATTTTTCTTTTTCAAATCTTCAATTTTTTTCTCCAACTTCAACTTCAATGCATTCAACTGATCAACTGGGACTATATTATCACTAGTTATTTGTGGCATAGGGGATTGGTATGGAATAATTGCTTAGATTTGAGAATCAACACCATTCAATTGCTATTTTTGTTTGACATTTTCCAAATATATCCTATTCACTTCATCATTCATCTCAACTTGAGTTTTTCATAGTCGAGAAATCTTCACTCCATTTTATTGATAGCAGCTTGTGTAAACATTACAGAGTGCACAGTAAGGATGGAAGCTTTAAGAACTGATGTATCCTAAAATATTTTCACCATAGTTGTTCCCTTAAACTCTTGGACTACATCAAGTAATCTCATATTTTTGGTGTTCTTCTATGTGGCCCATATTTCTAGAGTCTCTATCTTTGGGTTAAACCCACAACCACTAACACCATCCTCATAATAAAACTTAGAAACCATCATGGGGTCATCTTGATTTATCACTTGGTCTAGCAAAAACATTTTCCTCAATTCAAGGATAGGGATCATCAACATATTACTCTTTAAAACCATTTGTCTAGCCTCATCAGGGCTAATATTTATTTCATCAATTTTCAAATCCTTGAAAGTCTGTATCACAATTTGATCATGTTGAGATTCATCAACACCCATTTTATTTATTTCCTACCTTTTCTTAAAATTATTTCATCTTCATTTTGAGCTAAAAATATTTGAATTATAGGGTATTGATGAAATCATCATCCTCAATGAACCTCATAGAAGCCACAACCCTATCATCTTCTTGTAGTTCAGGCTCACCTTGTGTTTGTTCATCCATTCTTGATTTTGGTTTGTGTTCTTCTATTTATTAACCAATAAGGGGTTGATCAAATTCCTCTTCTTCTCACATATTCCTCAAAATGTTGGCCACCTCCTCAGAGTTACCAACTCCTTTAGTCATTTCATATGGAACCAATGGAGAAACATCATTAGTCTTTTGCCTTTTGGTAGGTGGTAAATCGGTAATAATTAGATCTTGTACTGACATTAAATTTGGACCAGGTTCTTGAATCACAACTCTTATTTTATTTTTGATAGGTAGGTTGGTAGCCATTGTAGGCTACTTCATAGACTTTTCATATATTGTTTCAAAATTATCAATTATCAAATCTATTCTTTTCAAAGGGTTCTTCTCTGCAACAAAAAATCTTGAAAAATTAGGGTTTTGTTTTCTTTTGTCATCCTCAATCTTCTTCAAAATTTTCCATTTTATTTTCCTATTATATACCTCTTCAAAAGTGATACAATTTTTTATCACATCCTCATCAAAATTGATTTGATGGGATATCCCCATACTGGTAAGGATGACTTGTCTAACAAAGTTTATGTGACCCTCTAGATCAAAAACCCTTTGTGTCCCTAATTTAAAAGAATATTTAACCTTTAAATAGGCTTACAACTCCTCCAAGGTATCTACACAAATTTACCATTCACCAAACATAGTGGAATATAGAGGAAATGTGTCCTTATTTTATTTTTTCATCACATCTTTCTCCATCCAGAGCATCTACCACATGAATTCAAGAAAAATAATTCTATTTGGCATAAATTTTGGCAACACATGGGGTGGATAAGTATACCCATATACTCTAATTATAGTATGGTCAAGCAAGAAATACCAGTCATCAAAGCTATGTTTGTGACCCTATTCTGGCCTATGAGCAAGAGGCCTCAACATTTCTCTGGCCTCTTTGGTCAATCTAGGAAAAAGGCTACCAAGAGAATTCATTATTATGACTGAGAAATCATCATAGAACACAACAGAGTTATAGTTCTAACAATGAGTGTCCCATTTGTAACACCAACACTATGTAGGCAATATCTATCTCTTTTGATCAATCATGCTCAAGTGTATCCTATTGGGCCAATTCCTTTTGTTCTAATACAAAATTAAATGACACAACAAATAATAATATTTGAACTCCATAGGTGTATAGTTCTCCTTTATTTGGAAAAATCCATCATGTAATTTCTTCTTAATAAATGATGCAAAATCATACTCAACATTAACCTCTAGGTTTTATATTATCATGGCCATCATCATCATGGAAACTAGAATTCTATCTTGGGAATCAATTCCTAGAACTTGACACAAAGAAAAATATGTCCTTTTGAAATACACAACAAAGTCGTCAACTAAAAAAGGCTCAAATGCAATGGTTGGGATTGAAATACTTCTATTATTAGCCCCTTTCCTCATGTACATGGGCAAATCATCACTCCTATGTATATTTCTCAAACGGGTATATTCTTGTTCACTCTTCTTCAAGTCAAATTTTTTTAGGGATTGCTTATTGAGCATGAAGCAATAAATGATTAAATTTATATCCATAGCCACTAATGGTGACCCATTTGGCAATGTAATAGCTTTGGTGGTTAGATGATAGTGTTTTGTCAATATCTTGATCAAATCCACATCAATGAATACATTTATCACCACAAGATTAGCCAAATTAAAATTCTATGGGTTTACAACTGGTCCCATCTTATTTTTCACAAAAATACCAAAAAATGTTCCATCTTGAGATAGGGACTCTAGCATCCTGACACCCCTCTGCTATAACCTTGAATAGTTTATTATACCCTTTGTGAAAATATCCAATAGTGATTGTTGAAGGGACTGTTTCTTAGGAATAGGGGGTTTAGTTTTCTTAGGTTTCATAGTTTGATGCTTTTATAAACAAGGGTTTTGATAGTCACTTGCTCTACCAAACCAATTCAAAATAAAGCACAAACTAAATACCAACTTTTATGAAGAGACTGATGAGGTAGACTTACCTAGTTGGAAGATGGCTAAAGTGCACACATAGGGATTGAATTCACCATCTAAAATAACCATTGAATTTTATTTAATGGTGAAATATAAAGAAATTATAAATTTTATTCTACTATGGAGCTTATCATTTTTCCATTACTCGAGTTCAATCCACAAAATTGACAAATCTCAGCTTTTGAGTCTTTCACACACAAACCATTTATTTCTTCTAATCTAATGGTTGGGTAGGCACTTCAATTATAGGTATTAATGATAACCACTTTGGGGTGATTATATAGTCATTTCAACATTTAATACTTTACCGCATCACTGCAAGACCTATTTAGATCTATCATGGGACTGTGGGAGCTTTTGGATGGTTATATCGCATCTTTCACTTATCACCACCCCACAAGCCTTGATACACATTATTGCTTAATGGAAAGATACATGTTACCCATTATACATCATACCATGTTACCGTCAACCTTTGATCTGACCATCATGAGACTATGGGATCTTTTAGCATCCCTTCATTATATAACTCTATTTTTATGGAAATGTTTTTCAATTAAAATAATAGTTTTTGTCTCTTAGTCTACAATTTTTTACATTTTTTTTTAAATATGATTTTTTCTCAATATTTTAAAAAAATCTTGAAATTTTGGTTTTCCAAAATTTTCCCCAAAATATTTTATTTGCTATGTGTAGAACATTATAGATGGATCAATGTCGAAGGTTGACTATGGATCAATACCATGCATTTGATGAGAGAGTAGCCAATGAAAGGGACATGGAAAAATATCCATGTCCATGTAATGACTCTCTTAGTAGAAAGGTGAGAAAAATAAATATGATTTATCGACATATGATAAGATATGGGCATAGGGGTATAAGCCCATGGGATTACAATTATTATGAAGATATGATATAATTGTAGAGTGTGAAAGATGAAGTGGCACCAAACATAGATGAAGAGGAAACAATGTTAGACAAAGGGATTGAAGTTGATAGAATGTTGAATGAGGGTCTAAATGCTGATTGGGCCAAGTTGATGGAGGATTATTTAAAGCCTATGTATGATAATTTCAAGTTAAGTCATTTCACAACAATCCTTAAAATTCTTAACTTGCAAGTGGTGTTTGGTTGGACAAATGAGAGTGTAGATCAATTATTGGCATTATTGAGTTCATTGTTACAACCTAAATCCACATTACTAAAAAAATGAAGTCAATGTAAAAAGTAAATAACTAAGCTAGGATTAGGGTATGAAAACATCCACACATGTGTGAATGGTTGTGTATTATTTCATAATAATATTTCAAGTGAGAGTGAATGTTTGAAATGTCATGAAGCAAGGTATAAACAAGGGTTAAAATTAGCTATGGTTCCTAGACAAGTTCTTCACCACTTTCTAATAATCCCATGATTACTCCAAATGTATAGGTATGGGACATACTTTATATAACTTTTACAGCTTACCAATAGCCTGCAAGACCTTATTTGAACTCTCATGGGCCTACAATATGTGTTATCTATTAGCTTAGCCCTTACCACCATACTACCATTTATCTTCTTGTCTATTGTAGGGTTGTGGTGAACCTTTACTATTTGCTCTTACCGCATCACCACAAGTCAACATTTTATTTATCATGAGGTCATGATGTAATATTATATGCTACTAAAACTCTTACTGCCAACCTGCCAATTACTTTTGAAACATTTTTAAGGCCATGGTAACTAGTCTCTGTATACCACAACACCATAAGTGAACTTCCTGCATGCTGCATGGAAGCAATAACTATCTTTTCACTTCCATTGGTTCCTATACACCCGTCAAAGCTATTTGAATATACTGTGGGACTGCTATAAGAGACAAAAAACACATCAATGATCAAAATACAAATGTCATTCACATGGACATGATATGGGTTGCTTATGAATGACTCTTGGAATAATTGTAAAAGGAATATGGAATCCTAGGATGAATTTTATGAATTTTGGAAAAAATGCCTCAAAGAAATGTGGTCTCATGGTGATGGAATGCCATGACAAGTGAATTGTTATGGATTTTCATGGCATTCCATCACCATGAGACCACATTTATTTGAGACATTTTTTCAACCAGTTCACTGCCTTGTCTATGTTATTGCTTACTATTACGATTTGATAGATTTTTTTCCAAGAATCCATAGATTTTTTGAAACATTTGTTTTAGGATTTTAGCCATAGCAACAAGGTAATGAACTATTTGATAAAATTCTTTGGTAGATATGTATGAAAAATGTGGTGACATAGACAAGACATTTAACTATTTGAAAAACTACCTCAAAGAAATATGGTCTCATAGAATGCCATGACAAGCAAATGCAATTGGCAACTACTCCTAGTTTTTAGTTATGCAATGTGAAGTAATTACATAACTACTTAGGTTGACTTTGTAAAAACTATATTGTAATTGAATTTTTTCATCTGTCATCATCTAGTTATTATTTATGCAATATGATTTAATGCTTTCAGTTTGAAAGATGTATAATGCAATGTAATCCACAATTTGAATATAAACTAAAAAAATCTATTTTTTACAATTCATTAGTTAAACTCTTTATTTTATTTGCTCTCTATAACTCTATTGCTATGGAAATGCCTTTTAATTGAAAAAATATATTTTTTGTCTCTTAGTCTATAATTTTTTACATTTTTATAAAAATCTAATTTTTTCTTGATATGTTAAAAAAATCTTAGACTTTTAGTTTGCTGATTTTTTCCCCAAAAGATTTTTTTTGCTATGTGTAGAACATGATAGATGGATCAACGTCGAAAGTTGACTATGGATCAATACCATGCATTTTATGAGAGAGTAACTGATGAGAGGGACATGGAAAAATATCCATGTCCATGTAATGAATCTATTGGTGGAAAGGTGAGAAAAAGAAATCTGATTTATCGACATATGATAAGATATGGGCATAGTGGTATAAGCCCTTGGGATTACAATTATTATGAAGATATGATAGAATTGTAGAGTGTGAGAGATGAAGAGGCAAAAAATATAGATGAAGTGGCACCAAACATAGATGAAGAAGCAATTATGTTAGATGAAGGTTTGAAATTGATAGAATGTTGAATGAGTTTATAAATGATGATTGAGCCAAATTGATGGAGGATGATTTAAAGCCTGTGTATGCTAATTGAAAGTTAAGTTGTTTAACAATAATCCTTCAAATTCTTAACTTCAAAGTGGTTTTTGGTTGGACAAATGAGAGTGTAGATGAGTTATTGGCATTATTAAATTCATCATTATCACCTGACTCTACATTGCCAATAAAATGAAGTCAATGTAAAAAGCAAATCACTAAGCTAGGCTTAGGGTATGAAAAAATCCACATGTGTGAATGGTTGTGTATTATTTCACAATAATGTTGTAAGTGAGAGTGAATGTCTGCAATGTCATGAAGTGAGGTATAGACGAGGGTTAAAATCAAATATGGTTCCTAGAAAGGTTCTTCACCACTTTTTGATAATCTCACAATTACTTTGAATGTATAGGTGTGTGACATACTTTATATAACATTTACCACTTAACACTAGCCTATAAGACCTTCTCTAAACTATCATGGGGTTGTGGTATGTGTTATCTATGAGCTTAGCCCTTACCACCATATCACCATTTATCTTCTTGTCTTCCACGGGGTTGCGATAAACCTTTACTATTTGCTCTTACTGCATCACCATAGTTTAATATTTTATTTGTTGTGGGGTCATGTTGAAATATTATATGCTACTCAAACTCTTGTCACCAGCCCACTAATTACTTTTGAGACCTCTATGAGGCTGCGGTAACTAATCTCTGTATACCAAAACACTGCAAGTGAAATTTATAATAAACACCACACAAGATAGAGAGAGATACCAGATTTAACATGGAAACTCAATGTGGGGAAAACCATGGAGAACAATCTCAAGTATATGAATGATGACAAACTCAAATTAAAATATTCACAAACACCAACTTGTAAGAGCACCAACCCCTTTGTTGAGCACAAACATAGAAACTATTCGTAAGCACCAACCCATAGGAGCACCAACCCACAGGAGCACCAACCTCTTTGCTGAGCACCAACGCAACAACAATTCATGAGCACCAACCCATAGGAGCACTAACCCCTTTGCTAAGCACCAACACAATAACAATTCATGAGCACCAACCCATAGGAGCACCAACCCCTTTTGTGTATACCACACAACTATCTCTCAATGTTGATATCTCAACAAATGATAGTTCATTACAATATCTCTTTCCTCTCTCACCTTTGCTCTTCTCGGCTATATATAACAAATACAAATCATTCTCATCTCCCACATCTTACAAATGGCTTCTCAAGCCTTTATTTATAGCTTTTCAAATGACCTTTGGCCTTCACCCTTTATGACCCTTCAATCTTCATGGGAAATGGTGCCAAACTTGCATGACCCTTCGTATCCTTGCATTTGAAAAGTCATATGGTGACCCTTAATAATCAAAAACATTTTTTCCTCTTTTGTCTTTATCTTGGTGACTTTTCTTATTCCTCAAATTATCCTTTCATGAGAAATTGTGCCCTTCCTCTTTTGTCTTCATTTGGTAACTCTTGGAATTCCCCAAGATGACTCTTCATGAGAAAATGCATCCCATTCTTCTTTTGTCTTTACCCCGTGACTCTTTAACTTCTCTATGGGCCCTCTTTTGACTTATATGCAACCAAAAATATATTCATTAAAATTAAATAAATATTAACACAAATTATCCAAGATATTACTATTAAAAACATCATTAAATGCAATGGGGCCTTTATCATCAATAATGCTAGACCTTTGACATCAATGACAATATTTCCAACAATCTCCCCCTATGTCATTGATGGCAACCTCAATCTTAAAATTGCCACATCCTGAAACCTATACATATTATCATCTAAAAAACATACAGTAACTCCCCCTTACTGTAGAAACCTATACCTATTTCTACACCTGTACCTGTACCTATTATTCTCCCCCTTTGACATCAATGGCAAAGGGCCTACTTAGAGCTAACACTTAGCTCCCCCTCAACTGATGTTGAACTTCAATGGAAGGAAGTAAAATAAATTACTCCCAAATTCTCTCAAAAATACTCAAATGTGTCTTTTGGTAGTGCCTTTGTGAAAATATCTACAATCTGCTCTATAGTACTGATATATTCCATCTTAACCTATTGATCTACAACTTTCTCTCTCAAGAAGTGATATCTAATGGGAATATGTTTTATTCTTGAATGCATTACTATATTCTTTGAAATATTTATAGCACTTGTGTTATCACAAAAAATGAAAATAGGTCCATCATACTTTACCTTGATCTCTTCCAAAGTTTGCTTCATTCAAAGCACTTGAGTACAACACAATACTTTTGCAATATATTCTAATTCAGCTATAGAAAGTGATACTAAATTTTGTTTCTTACTTAGCCATAATACTAAGATATCACCATGGAAGAAAGCTCCTCTACTTGTATTCTTCCTGTCATCTAGGCACCCTACCCAATCTAAATCTGTATAAGTAACCAAAGTGAAATCTCTACCTATGGGATACCATAATCCATATTCCAATGTCCCCTTGATATATTTGAATATTCTCCTCACCAACTGAACATGACTATCTTTTGGAGATGACTAATATCTTGCAACCATACCTACTGCATGCATGATGTCTAGCCTCGATATTGTCAAATATAAAAGACTACCAATCATAAATCTATACAAAGATTGATCTGTAATAGGTGAATCTTCATCCTTGCTCACCTTATTTCCTATACACAGGTGTGCTAATTGGTGCACAATCCTCAAAACCAAATTTCTTCAACATTTCCTTAGCATATTTACTTTGAGATATGAAAATTTCTTTATTTTATTGAAATATTTGCAATCCTAAGAAAAATGATAATTCTCCAAGCATAGACATCTCAAATTATTTTTGCATTCTATCAAAAAATTATTTTGTCATATTTTCAATATTTCCTTCAAAAATGATATCATCAACATATACCACAACAATCAATTGATGCTCACCTTCTATTTTGATGTAAAGATTACTATCAACAAATCCTCTCTTGAATCTTTGATCTTGAAGGTACTTATCAAGTCTTACATACCAAGCTCTAGGAGCTTGTTTCAATCCATACAATGCTTTCTTCAATTTGCATACATGGTTACTAATATTTGAGAGAATGAAACCCTCAAGTTACTCAATGTAGACCTCTTCTTCAAGATACCCATTTAGGAAGGCAGATTTGACATCCATCTAAAACACTTTGAAAATTTTAAACACTGCATAAGCAAGAAACATTCTAATAGCCTCTAACCTTTCCACTGGTGTGAAAATTTCTTCAAAATCTATTCCCTCAATCTAAGCATATCCTTTACATACTAATCTTGCTTTATTTCTAGTCACTTCTCCATTTTCATTCAACTTATTTCTATAAACCCATTTCGTTCCTATCACATCATGATCTTTTGGTCTAGGCACTAATTCCCAAGTATCATTCTTTTCTATTTGATTTAATTCTTCATCCATAGCCTTAACCCAATGCTCATCATGTCTAGCATCTTAAAAAGTTCCAGATTGAATTTTAGATAACAAAGAGAAGTTAACTTGCTCAGATTCACCTACCATCATTCTTCTGGTGTGAATTCCTTCATTCATGTCCTTGATGGTGTCACTTTGATTATGATTGCTCTGAATGTATTTGGATGGAGTTTTGGTGCCTTTTTTCTCCTTCTCCTCATCTTCATCTGATTCTTCAAAGCCTTCCTCTTCAATAATTTCAGTAATGTCTGTTGGATCACTGATTCTTTGTGTTCCATCGTCTTTTATCTTGACACTTGAACTTTCAACAATTTTCTTGATTCTTTTGTTATAACATTTATAAGATTTAATTTTTCAAGAATAACCAAGAAATATACCTTCATCTGCTCTAGATTCAAACTTACCAAGTTTTTCATTCATTCTCTTTATGAAGCATTTGCTACCAAAAACTCTAAAATAATCAACTATTGTTTTTTGTCTTTCCATAACTCATAAGAAGTCTTGTCACTATTGACTCTTAATAATACTCTATTCTAAATATGTATTGTTATACCAACCACCTCTCTCCAATATTTATCTACTATCTTGGATTCATTTAGCATTGTCCTCACCATCTCCTGAACTGTTTTATTTTTTTTTTTAACTACTCCATTTTGCTATGGAGTTCTGGATGTTAAATAATGTCTCTTTATTCCATGATCTTCACAAAACTCAATAAATTTATCTAACATGAATTCTCCTCCTTGATCTGATCTTAGACACTTAATCTTCAAACTAGTTTCATTCTCAACTAATGTTGTGAATGCTTTGAAATGTCTAAACACTTTTAATTTTTCTTTATAAATATTAACCAAGTCATACGTATAAAATCATCAATAATAAACATGAAATATTTCTTACCTTGATTACTTTAAGTCCTCATAGGTCTACATAGTTCAGTGTGAACAAGCTCTAGCATCTGAGTGGTCGAGTACTCCTTTATTTTGAACCACCTTCTAGCCTACTTCCCATGCTGACAAGGTCCACAAAGTGTGTCAGATGGCTTTGTAATCTTTGGAATATTTTTGACTACTTGATTTTTGCTAATGTTGACAATATTTTCAAAATTTATGTTCTCCATTCGCTTGTGCCATAGCCAACTTTCTTCAATCTGAATCAAACAATATTTTTGACCTTTGATGTCTGATAGCATATGCAAGTTATTTCCTGTTCTCTGAGCATCTACAACTAATACATCTGAATCTTTTCTTCTAATTTCAAAACCTTCTACATAAAACTTTAGTGTGTGCTCTTGATCATACATTTGACTTACACTCATAATATTATGCTTAAGACCTTCTACATATAAAATATTTTCAATTTTAGTTCTACCATTATCCAAACTTAGTGTACATTTTCTAGCAATTATGGCAGTAGTATTGTCTCTAAATTTCATTGTGCCATCATTAATCTTCTTCAAGGTTATGAACTTTCTCTTGTCCTTTATCATGTGCCTCAAACATCCACTATTAATGAACCATGGGTTTTCTTCATTTCTTATTTGAACCAACATAAAATCTTCAAGTTGTTTCTTCTACCATGTCTGAACCTTCTTCTTGATGAATGGAGCCTTGAAACTCTAGTCCTTGACTAACTCGAACATGCTTCTACAGTACTGAACTATGTGTCTGAAGTTGTTACACTTGTAACATATTATGGCCTCTTCATCAAAGCTTGATAGAGGAGCAAAAGAGTTGTAGCTTCTACTTGACTCTACATAACTTTCCTTTTCTTTATTTCTAAAACTATTAGATCTTTTTATACATTCTAATTTCTTGTGACCATATCCATTACAATAAAATTAGTAACCATAAAAATAGGACCTATTTGTGTATATCTAGCCTGATTGCCTTTTGTAGCTTTGTTCCCTCTAGCCTTCTTTGTTTTAGATGTCCTTTGTATTCTTCACTTCTTTCCTTTTTGTTTCCTCTTTTGTAAGAGCTTCAACATAGCTCTTTTTCTTTTCAAATCCAATACGTAATCTAATATTGCATTTTGGCTTTCTAATACCCTATTCAACATATTAGTGCTATTCTCAAATTTTGAATCATTAACTGCTCTATCATTGATTACTTTATTTATTTTATCAAGATCTACTTTTAAAGAAGTAATTTCAATAACATACCTTTCACATTCTTTTCTTACTATTTTCAACTATGCCGTTAGATCTTCTTCATTCTTCTTGCCTTCTTCAAAGTGTGCTTGTAGATCTTCAATTATTTCCTTTGACTCATTTTCATTTTTCTCAATCTGGCACTTCAATCTTCAATTTTATTTTGAATAGCTTTTAACTCTTCTAAGGTACAAATAAGTTCTCCTTACAGATTCACTTCGGCTTCATCCTCTTCTTCTTCTTCTTCTTGATCATTTGTACTTTTTCTTACAGAGGCCTCTTCATGTATGGCCATGAATAAAATCTCATTTTCTTTTGCTTCTATAGCCAACTTAGAATCTAAGATACATACATGTTCCTTAAGAGCCTCAACCACATATTTAAACTCTTGATTCTTCTTCTTTAGTTGCTTGGCCATCTTGTGCTTTCCTGATCTACCTTCAAGCTATAATTTTTTTTCAAAAGGAACCTGCTCTGATACCAATTGTTAAGCATGGGATATACTAAGGGGGGGTGAATCAATATATCATAAATCTCATAAACTTTCCATTAATCAAATTCCACTTAGCCAAACATTCAAGGTATGCAATAAAAATTGAAATAATAAACACCACACAAGATAGAGAGAGACACCAGATTTAACATGGAAATAAAATGTGGGAAAAACTATAGAGAAAAATCTCAAGTATATGAATAAGCACCAACTCAAACTAAAATATTCACAAGCACCAACTTGCAGGAGCACCAACCCCTTTGCTGAGCACCAACACATCAACTATTCATGAGTACCAACCCATAAGAGCACCAACCCATAAGAGCACCAACATAGCAAAAGTTCATGAGCACCAACTCACAGGAGCACCAAACCCTTTCCTGAGCACCAACATAGCAATAATTCATGAGCACCAACCCCTTTGCCAAGCACCAACACAATAACAATTCATGAGCACCAACCCCTTTTGTGTATACCACACAACTATCTCTCAATGTTGCTATCTCAACAAATGATAGTTCATTACAATATCTGTTTCCTCTCTCACCTTTGCTCTTATAAGCTAGATATAACAAATACAAATCATTCTCATCTCTCACATCTTACAAATTTCTTCTCAAGCCTTTATTTATAGCTTTCCAAATGACCTTTGGCCTTCACCCTTTGTGACCCTTCAATCATCATGGAAAATGGTGCCAAACTTGCATGACCCTTCGTATCCTTGCATTTGAAAAGTCATATGGTGACCCTTCATAAGTAAAAGCATCCTTTCCTCTTTTGTCTTTATCTTGGTGACTTTTCATATTCCTCAAAGTGTCCCTTCATTAAAAAATTGTACCCTTCCTCTTTTGTCTTTATTTGGTGACTCTTGGAATTCCCCAAGATGACTCTTCATGGGAAAATGCATCCCATTCTTCTTTTGTCTTTATCCCGTGACTCTTTGACTTCTCCATGGGCCCTCTATTGACTTATATGCAACCAAAATTATATTCATTAATATTAAATAAATATTAACACACATTAGTTAAGATATTACTATTAAAAACATCATTAAATGCATTGGGGCCTTTATCACCAATAATGCTAGACCTTTGACATCAATGATAATATTTCCAACATGTGTATGCTAATTAAAAGTTAAGTTGTTTGACAACAATCCTTCAAAATCTTAACTTGCAAGTGGTGTTTGGCTGGACAAATGAGAGTGTAGATTAGTTATTGGCATTATTAAGTTCATTGTTACCATATGACTCTAGATTGCCAAAAAATGAAGTCAATGTAAAAATCAAATCACTAAGCTAGGCTTAGGGTATGAAAACATCTACACATGTGTGAATGGTTGTGTATTATTTCACAATAATCTTGCAAGTGAGTGTGAATGTTGGAAATGTCATGAAGTGATGTATATACAAGGGTTAAAATTAATTATGGCTCTTAGAAAGGTTCTTCACCACTTTTTGATAATCCCACGATTACTCTGAATGTATAGGTATGAGACATACTTTATCTAACTTTTACCACATAACACTAGCTCATAAAACCTTATTTGAATTGTCATGGGGCTGCAATGTGTGTTATTTATTAGCTTATCCCTTACCACCAAACCACTATTTATCTTCTTATCCACCATGGGGTTGTGATGAACCTTTACTATTTGATCTTACCACTGTTGGGCACCCAACCAAAGACTCTACCACTGCCTTTATTGGGAATTTATGGAAGCACACAATTGATTATCAATCAACTTAATATGTGGAAATATACCAGAATATACAAGTAACCAGAATTCAGAAATAACACATGATATGAGAGACAATACACAATTGTATTAATACTCTTTCAGAAGGAAATATAGCAAAGAAGATTGCCATAGTTCTTCTTCCTTACACACCTCTAGGGCTCCCACACCTCTAGGGCATAAATAGTAAATATTCCCTCAAAGCTCTCTCTCCTACAGTCCCAACAGATAACTCAAACACAGAGTTGGTGTTCACCTCCAACCAGTCAGCATCCACTACTGCCAGTACACTGAGTATATACACATACTCAACTGAGTGCACAACACACTCCAAGTAGATCTCCCATGAACTGCAACAACCTACACCCCAAATGATCTTACTTATGGAAGGATCTCCCTTGCCTTCCTCTTTGATCTGTCTGAGTACACACCGTACTCCAAGTAGATCCTACCTGATCCTGCTCCTTGTTGTGTTGCTGTCACCTTGACTCTGCTGTCACTATAGATCAACCTGGTTCTGCACACCTGCAAATCTAGACCATGCACACACATACACCTGTAGATCAATGATCTTACTTACCATGCAGATCTCCAAATGTAGCCATGCTCACCTGCTGTCCAAGATCATACATACATGAAGAACCCTTCTGATTCTCCAATCTAGCACCCACACTTGGTACTGTGGCACTAGGAGGAACACACCATGCTCTCTTCTCTCTGAAGGAGCTTATATTTTGCTCTCTTACTCTCTAGCACAAGTTTACAATACAACCCATGAGTCTATTATATAGATCTCATCCAAACAAAAATTAGACATCTAATTACAATAATTAGATCTGCAGATTCAAGTCTAAAATTTGGCTCTTGACATGTAAACACTTGGTTCGTTAACTAACTTCCTGTAAAACTTGTAGTTCTAAACCACACAGGTGACCGACGTTGATCAATGTCTGCCTGGAGGTGACCGACGTCAGCCGATCCTTGACTGATGTTGGTTTCCTTCTTGTCAGTACCCTACCGACATCGGTTGGCCTGACCGACATCGGTGTCTATGACACTCAACAACCTCCTCCCCTGTTTGCATCAGTGAAGCTTTTAGCTCCACAACCTAACAATATCCCACTTGGAGATAAACAGCTGCACTGTACTTATACCTGTACTCTATTTAATCTATTTCCTAGCTTGTATCCCTCTTCAAGCTCAACCCTAAAGACCAACCACCACAACTCCTATGATGCACCTCCTGTCATCCAAGTAACCTACCGCATCCACATCTACAAACACATGTAGAAAAGAACTTGACCCTACATAGCATGAATCCCTACTGCTGGTCCCTCTCAGATACCTAAGAATCCACTGAACTGCCCTCTAGTGCTTCTTTCTCGAATTGGCTCCAAACTTTCTGACAGCTCCCACTGCTTGGGAAACCCAGGTCTATTACTCATGTATTTAACCTCATCATGTGAATTAGGACCCTGCTGTCCAACCCATCAGCATGCTAACCAGCCTCACACAATCCTCTGGAGACAAAATCAACCTGTGATCTCCATGCCTCTAGAACACACTCATGCCAAAGAATTTTGCTGCTCCAAATTCTTCATGACAAACCACTAAACTAACCTTACCTTTAGCTCAACAAAACCCTATATGTCTGAATCTTCAGCTAGCATACCATCCACATACAGTAACAGGATAATGTTGTGACCATCATCCACCTAGTAAGACAAACACAATGGTTACATTGACATTGACTAAAGCCCTACTTTGTCATCCACCTGTCAAACCTGTACCACTGACTTGCAGCTTCCTCAAGACCATATGACCTGGCCTTTCATCTCACATGTTTGTTCTCTCTATTCTTCAACTAAGGTATCCATTCATCTCTATGCTTTCATCTGGCTGGCAACCCTACCAAATCTTCCGCTTGGTTCTACATCCTAATCATGCCATGCTCCCACTATTTTCTGGATCCTTCCTGCTCTGCAGTGAGCAACGAGTATAAAGAAGAGGAACAATGAATTTGAGGCTTACTTACCATTTCAGTCCTCCATATGGGTGTTTGAGACTCCTTGCCAGCTTACTGTCTGCCCAAAATCTGTTACAGTGACTGACCTCGATCACTACACAGTCTGCATCCGACCGACGTTGATTTCCATGCACCTATCCTGATTACCAACTCTACCGACATCAGTGTCCCTGTTGCCAATGTCGGTCCTCTTGACCGACATCAGTCTTACCTATTGCCGACGTCAGTCCTCCTGACTGACATTAGTCTTACCCTACCTGACATCACTGGCTTCGGTCTGCACATGACCAACATCGGTACCTGTCTGTTCGATGCCAATTCCTCCTGATCGATGTTGATACCTATATTTTCTTATGAGTGATGAATTTTTACCTGTGAGCTCTCCATGGATCAAAACCCTATCCAAACTGCCTTGCTCAGAGCTACTCAGCCTTCTCCACTGATCTCTCTTTGCCATCTCCTCCATAAACACCAAGGCTTTCTAGTTCTTAAGCCTATCAAATATATCAGTCTTCCTCTTAAGAACATGCATCTCCTTCTTTCTCATGTGACCAAGCCTAAAAAGCCACATCTCCATAATAGAAGAAGAATCAATAATATAAGCAAGTAGATAAAGGGTACCTACTTTCTTACCACCAGCTAATTCAAGTGTATCCACTATGAGAGTTCTTGTGCATCTCTCATCACCCAACTTCCCTAAAGCAATTAGCCATATCTTTAAGACCAGGACCTGCATGACCTCCTTCAACACCCATGTGTTGGCTACCTGCAATTTCAGCTTCACTTCCCCTTTGCCAATTCTTTGGCAAGGCACACCAGCCCCTAAATAAATCTTTTCAAAGTCTCCAAAGACCTTACCATAAAAAGGTACTCTATTTCAGACTGCATGGAAAGAGGCAACAGAATCTATAAAACAAGATTCTACTTTATCCAAGAAACATACCAGAGCATCTGGTGTCACATCACCTGCAACATCTGCATCTTCAGTTCTTTCATGCTGATCTTCCACAAACCAACAATTTTTCTTCACCTAATCTTTCTTTCCATAACACTGTAAGTGATCATCTGTGCTTTTCAATTCCTCCATTCTTAGCTTACTTTCTTCTGCCATTGCTCTACTCCCACTCAATTAGAAACCCCTGAGAGTGACCTGTAATCAAACACAAAACCACTCCCTACAACCTACAACCTAGCTCTGATACCACTCTGTTGGGCACCCAACCAAAGACTCTACCACCACCTTTATTGGGAATTTATGGAAGCACACAATTGATTACCAAGCAACTTAATATGCAAAAATATACCAGAATATACAAGTAACAAGAATTCAAAAATAACACATGATATGAGAGACAATACATAATTGTATTAATACTCTTCCAAAAGGAAATACAATAAAGAAGATTGCCACAATTCTTCTTCCTTACACACCTCTAGGGCTCCCACACCTCTAGGGCATAAACAGTAAATCTTCCCTCAAAGCTCTCTCTCCTACAGTCCCAACAGATAACTCAAACACAGAGTTGGTGTTCACCTCCAAGCAGTCAGCATCCACTACTGCCAGTACACCTAGTATATACACATACTCAACTAAGTACACAACACACTCCAAGTAGATCTCCCATGAACTGCAACAACCTGCACCCCAAATGATCTTACTTATAGAAGGATCTCCCTTGCCTTCCTCTTTGCTTTATCTGAGTACACACTGTACTCCAAGTAGATTATGCCTGATCTTGCTCCCTATTGTGTTGCTGTCACCTTGACTCTGTTGTCACTATAGATCAACCTGGTTCTGCACACCTGCGAACCTAAACCATGCACACACATAAACCTACAGATCAATGATCTTACTTACCATGTAGATCTCCAAACGTAGTCATACTCACCTGTTGACCAAGATCATACATACATGAATAACCCTTCTGATTCTCTAATCCAACACCCACACTTGGTACTGTGGCACTAGGAGGAACACACCATGCTCTCTTCTCTCTGAAGGAGCTTATATTTTGCTCTCTTACTCTCTAGCGCAATTTTACAATACAACCCATGAGTCTATTATATAGATCTCATCCAAACAATAATTAGACATCTAATTACAATAATTAGATTCGCAGCTTCAAGTCTAAAATTTGGCTCTTGACATGCAAACACTTGGTTCATTAACTAACTACCCATAAAACTTGCAGTTCTGAACCACACAGGTGACCGATGTCGGTCCCTGTCTGCCTGGAGGTGACTGACATTGGCCGATCCCTGACCGACGTCAGTTTCCTTCTTGTCTATACCCTGCCAACGTCAGTTGGCCTGATCGACGCCGGTGTCTGTGACACTCAGCAACCTCCTCCCTTGTTTGCATTAGTGAAGCTTTTAGCTCCACAACCTAACAACCACATCACTACAGGTTAACATTTTATTTATCGAGGGGTCACGATGAAATATTATATGTTACTAAAAATCTTGTTGTTAGCTCACCAATTACTTTTGAAACCTCTGTGGGGCTTTTGTAACTAGTCTTTGTATACCGCAACATCACAAGTAACGTTCTTTCATGTTACATGGAATCAATAACTATCTTTTCACTTGTTTTGGTTCCTGCACACTGACCAAAGCTATTTGAATGTAATGTGAGGCAGCAGTAAGAGACAAAAAACACATCAATGATCAAGATACAAATTTCTTTCACACGGACATGATATTGGAAGCTTATTAATTAATCCTAGAATAATTTTAAAAAGAATATGGAATCCTAGGATGAATTTTATGAATTTTGGAAAAAATGCCTCAAAGAAATGTGGTTTCATGGTGATGGAATGCCATGACAAGAAAATTGTTATGGATTGTCATGGCATTCCATCACCATGAGACCACATTTTTTTGAAGAATTTTTTTAACAAGTTCATTGCCTTGTCTATGTTATTGCTTAATATTACACTTTGATAAGATTTTTTCCAAGCATCCATAGATTTTTATAAAGCACTTGTTTTAGGCTTTTAGCCATAGCAACAAGTCAGTGAACTATTTGATAAAATGCTTTGGTAGACATGTATGAAAAATGTGGTAGCATAGATAAGACAGTGAGCTATTTGAAAAACTACCTCAATGAAATGTGGTCTCATGGAATGCCATGATAAGCAAATGCAATTGGTAGTCGCTTCTAGTTATTAGTTATGTACTCTGAAGTAATTGCATAACTGCTTAGATTGACTTTGTAAAAACTATATTGTAATTGAAAATTTGTCATCTATCAACATCTAGTTATTAGTTATGTAATGTGATGTAATGTTTTGAATTTGAAAGATGTGCAATGTAATGTAATCAACAAATATAATAAAAACTACATAAATCTATTTTTTACAATTCATTAGTTAAACTCTCTATTTTATTTTCTCTCTATAAATTTATTGCTATGGAAATGCCATTCAATTAAAAATAATAATTTTTGTTTCTTAGTCTACAAATTTTTAATTTTTTTAAAAAATCTATTTTTTTCTTGATATTTTCAAAAAATCTTAAACTTTTGGTTTGCTGATTTTTTTTCCAAAATATTTTTGTTAATATGTGTGGAACATTACAAATGGATCAACATTTAAGGTTGACTATGGATCAATAAAATGCATTTGATGAGAGAGTTTCCAATAAGAGGGACATGGACAAATATCCATGTTCATGTAATGACTATCTTGGTGGAAAGGTGAGAGAAAGAAATCTAATTTATTGACATATGATAAGTTTTTCATGTAAATTTTCACTTAAGTTCTAAAGAAAGAAAAGAAACTCAATATGGATTATAGTAGGAATGCCTATTTTTTTGTATGCACACATTGAATCAGAAGATGTGAAGGGCTCCTCTTTGGCTTGGGAGGACAACCTGTGGATAAGAAAGCACTGAAGAAAACTTGTTTGTTAGATAGAGAGTTGGGTGGATTACCTAGTGGGAGCTAGATCTTGAAAGTGAAAGCTTCCTTAAGGGATATCAATCCACCTATTTTAAATAATCAAGTTGATAAAAATGGAAAGAAGATACTTGCATCAATAACATAAAGTTATTGAAATTAAATACAAGAAAATCTTGTCCAAAAAAGATACCAAAAATGATCTAATTAGTGATAAACTAATTAGTACTAGTGATAACAGGTTAGGTTATGGCTTAGAAAATTAGAAAGGGGTAGGTAGGGACATAAAAAACTAAATTTATTTAGGTGAAAGATGGTTAAATTAACTTACTAGTTTTTGGAGCCATAAGTGACCATCATCGATCAAGGGTAACCATTTTTGGTCATGTGACCGTCGTCAGTTGAGGGTAATCATCACCGATCAAGTAACCATCACTAGTTGCCTATTAGTGAATCTAGAAGTGAAACTAGGGTTTGGGTTTGTTGATTGATGGGATATGGAAAGTGGATTTTGGGAGATATCTTAGGCTTAGAATGAGAACCTAGTAAAAGAATACAAGAAAATGAATACTTGTCTTACCAAAAATTAGTTGGTGGGTGGTTGATGTAGATTTGTCTATTGGTGGAATTTGGGTTGATTTTGGTAGCATAATGGTACCTGAGAGCTTAACAGAGGGTCAATGGCAAGTAGGCTCCCTATGTGATGGATCATAACACTCGATAATGTAGATTGACCTACAAAAAGAGATTTTGGATACAAACAACTCTTAATAATAATTGTATATGGTTTGACCTCCCAAGCCTCTCTCTCTTATAGGCACAAGAAAGAGGTGGAAGTGGTTGTCCAAACTAGACTTGAAGAAGGCTTCTAAATATAAGCCATCCATGCAAAGGGATCACAACTATATTTAAACTACCATATTTAGAAAATCAAGGTGGTAGTATTCATGTAGGTTGTATGCTAAGTCTAGGCTATCCAATTTGACCATCACCAGTTAGGGTGACCATCATCAACTACCCTAACCATCACTAGTTGAGGACATGGGGAAAAGATAGGTTAAAATGGGTGAAAAGGTGAGTTAAGCCAGGCAAGTGACTAGCTTGTCTTCGGATTAGGTAAGTATATTAGGCTAGGTCAGTTTGTCTAACTTATAGGTGTAGTTGATAGAGGTTCAAGAGAAACCAACGGTATTGTGATAACTAAGACCATGTGTGTAGTTTTCTAGTGTCTACATTTTCCCCTTTTTTGTTATGCAACTTACGTGAACAAGTAATAAAATAAAAATGGAGATTGTCTTTATATCTACTTTCCCCAAGAGTAGGAGGAAGTGTTCCCCCCTCAAACTAGAAAATGATGAGGTGAAACATAGGTAGGTATGGGTTTGATAATAGGTAGATAGTAGGTCATGAGGTAGGTGACAAAAAGAAGGGTTGGGCACATGAGACACAAAATTGTGCATAAAATATGAAAAAATGGTGTGATAGCCATGATCGTTTAAAAGTCTAAAATTTCCAACTTTGATAAAAAGTGAGGGTTGGTGCTAAGGAGAACAAGTGACAAGTGAACCACAGGACTACCTAAAGGTGTGGTGGTTGGGGATACTCATAAATGTAAGTCTCATAAGCAAGTTCCATGTTTTTGGTGGGTATCCAAGATAGGAAGTGCTCTTAGGGAAAACACAAATGGGTCAAGGGTCATGGGTATCTAAGGTAGAAGGCACTCCCATTGAGACACAAGTGGGTCAATGTGCATGAGGTGGTGCAAAATACAAAGGGTCAACATGGTAATGTTGTCATTGTGGTCAAGGGATTAGGTAAAAAAGTGTCATAAACTTGCATGCTATATAGGCCAAAATAGACTAATAATAAGGTGACAAGGTTGTGGGGTTGGTGGTCATGACTGAGTTAACTCCATGTGCATAAGATACATGTATGCTACCTACATAGTTACATGGATGTAATATCCAATAAAACTTCAGGCCAAATGTAGTTCTTCCCATGTGGGAAAGATATGGCTGAGTAACTAGGTTGGTTGTTGGTAGGTGCTAAAAAAGTGAGGTGGGGACACTGATCAATGATAGTTATGGGAATGTTCCAAGGGTTTACCAACATTGGTTGCCCTGATTGATGATGATCAGTGTAAATCCCTAAAATTTGCTAAGGTAAAATCAAAAAGTGATTGTCATTTTCACTCATTTGGACTTTTATGCTTTTGATTTGTTGAATTATGGTGATTTTTACATGTGGTGGGCTAAGGTTTACTGAGGTGGAAGTGATCTAGTGGTGCACTTACCAAGTGAGGATTGAGAGGATGGAGGTAGGTTGAGGATGCATCAAAGTGGTTGGATGAGACCTAAGGCCATGGCAATGCTCCTAGAATGAGGTAGGGGATGTGATTAAATTTCTAGTTAGGGTAGGTATTAAGTTTTGTTAGGAGTTGTTCTTTTGTAGGCTTGTTGTAGAAGCCATAGGTGGGGTTTTGGGTGGGGTTTATTTGAGAATAAAATTTGGGAAAATTAGATTTAGTGAATTTTTTAATTTGCAAATGGGGTTGGGGTGGGTTGTGGTAAAAAGGATTAGTGTGTATTAGGTTTGTTTAGAATGTTTAGATTCTTGGTTTAGGTTTTAGTAGGAGGTATAGGGTTTTAGTCTCCACCACTAAGGCATAGATAGTGACCAATGATGGTTCAACTTGACCATCACCGATTGACCTTAAGGGGTTAACTATCCCTAGGTGACTAGCGATGGTTAAGGAACCATCAACAATCAAGGTATGGGTTTAGGCCTTTTGAATGTTGTAATTTGGAAGGTAGTCTTAGTATTGTTTGGTTAAGCTAGGTGTGTTTTTAGAGGATAGGTTGGATTGGTAGGTGAGTGTTATGGGTTTGCTTAGCTAGGGGGATGGGGTAGGATGGAAATGGGTTAGGGTAAGGGCAGGTCAAAAGTTAGTACGTAGTGTTAGGTGAAACACTAAAATATAGTGTTGTATGCTATGTGTTGGGTGAATATTTTGTCGATCAGCTAACTGATGAGCAAAATAGGTCTCTTCAACCATAACATAGGGAAATTGGCTAGCTAGATGTGTAGGTTTACTACATCAAAAGGGGACAAATCTCTCCTCTCATCAAGGGGAGGTTCCCTGTAGATATGTAGGAGCTATATACTATATATATATAAACAAAAAATAACACTCAAGGGTAGGATAAACCATCCATCTCTCTTTTTTCAGAGATGATGTTCACAAATCAAAGGAGAAATCCTGATGAAATGATAGAAGACACTCCTCTTCTTTCAAAAGTGTTGTTCAACAGACAAAAAGAATCTTTTAGGTGATGATAAGTAACTGTAACAGGGCACACTAACACAGTAGGATGAAATGAGGCACAAAGTCTCCACCTCAACTGCCAAAGAGTGAAATACAAAAAAAAATGAGGGCACAAAGTCGTCTCAAGGTCTTTTACACAAAAATAGAATATGAAGGATAAATGAGGGCACAAAGTCATCCCAAGATCCTTTACACAGGAATAGAAAAATAGACAAACTAAAGACAATTATGGCAGCACAAAGTCTCTCCACAACTAGCTTCAGGACACCTTCCTGATCACTTTCACTAATTCTACTTATTTAATCAAATGGACAAAAAATGTATTAAGGAAATAGACATAAGAACAATTTCCCCAACAACCAAGTTGTTCCAGCACAAAGTCTAAAAAGTCACTTTTTTCATATTCAAATAATGAAATATGATCGACAATCTAAGCTCAAAGTCTCAGTAATGCCTTTCAATTTGGGTAGATTTTCATTTTTGATTATAGACCGATTAAAATAATAAGAGAGAGTCCAGTATATAGCGCTTGAAGAAAGACTTGGGCACTTTATTTCAAAAAAATGTGTTATTATGCATTCAATGCCTTTAATGTATTTTAAATTTCATCCATGGGTTCTGCTAGAATCGAGTGTTAGTCTTTAATATGGGCCACTTGATGTATTTCCTAATGTGCACATAACTATTTGCTTTACTCGATGTAGAAAAATGGGTCACGTCATTAAATGTTCATGCTCTTCCAATGTCCACTTGGTGGGCTGCTTTACCTTCTAGAAACATATCTTATGTGCATATATTTCTAATCTTTCTCCATCATTCCTCCTTTCCCTATTGTATTTCATCCTTATCTATGTGATCTGAGCTCTCGAGCTATCTCTTTCAGTCTTGCTAGCTCCTTACACTCTTCCATCAGTGGTTTTTCCATTTCGCATTTTGGCCTTTTACATTCAAGTCCATGTTTCAGCTTTCAAAGATCAACACCTATTTCATTTCTATGAATTTGACATCTTTGGGCCCATCATCATTAGGAAACCAACAGCTAGTTTGTTACCCTAAATTTTATGGTTGTGGGGATGTCACCGAGCATTTAGATCTCAATGGCTAGTGCATGATGCTCAAATTTGACGTCTGTAGGCCCGTCAATCTCTTCAGCAATTCCTTTGGCATTCTTGTTTTGTCCTTCTCGAATGGGACCTACCCTTCAGGGTCTTGAGAAATGATTTGATTTGGTCAGCAAGAGCCCCCCCCGTAAGGGTTCCTACCCTTCAAGTGGTCTTTGGATGGCCTTCAGGCTTCCTTCTATGGTAGGTTTTATCCTTCAAGATTTTCCTTTGGACAAAAATCTAAAGGAATTCCTTCAGGCTTTTCCTTCAGACAAAAGTCTGAAGGAATTCATTTCCTTTGTTCTTTCTTCCTACTTGGATTTTGTTTTTCTTCGACAGACTTTTGCTTTCTGTCAGGCTTATTTCCTTCAAACAAAAAGTCTGAAGCAATTGTTCCTTTACAACTTTGCCACAGGAACTTTTCCAAAGGAATTCCCTTGCACACTCAGCCTTTGAATCAGTCCACTTGCTCCCTGCCTACCCTCTACAAGGGTTGTTTGAGATCCAAAGTCACCTTTCAGATTTTTGCAATGGTCCACTTTGGTTTCCAAGTGCCCTTTGTAATGTCACTTATCCTTTGAGCTCTTGGAAGACCCCTTTAAACTTCTTGATTGAAAAAATGACTAAGTGTTGAACCTATTTATTTCCTATAGATTTCATAGTTTTGAGGTCTTGAGAGTCCATAGATTTGAGTCTACCTGCAGAGTCCATAGAAACCAAGTCCATAGTTTTCTCTAACTTTGAAAGAGTCTATAGAAATGGGAAACTAGCCTCCAAATTTTGTAGAAACCATCTATGAAGTCCATATTTCTACCCTATAGAGTTCATAAAAATGAGTTCATTGAACTAGGGGAGTCCATAGAACTGGGGGAGTCCATAGATTTGAGTCTATAGAACTGGGCCTGCAGAGTCCTAAGTTTTTTGAAAAGCTTGAAAAATAGAGAATTTGAATACACAGGATAATTTTTGGGAAGGAAAGAGATAATTTTGGCTTGTGGGGAAAAAATAGTTCAAATGTTGTCCAAAAATAGATTGATATTTTTGGGGGACAACAGCTGGCTCCAGTTTGGGAACTTCCTTCAGTTGAAAACCTAGAATAGCTAAGGGGAGTAGAAACTAGAATCTCTAGTGCCTTGAAGTGTGCCACTGGGCTATGGAGTCATGCTATCCAAAAAGAAAGGTGAAAAAAACAAAAATGAAAGCATAAAAATAGGACTAAAGACTATACATATATACAAGCTGATCTTATCTGATACTTCACAAATTGAAGTGTTTCAGATGTTGCCCACTGTGAGGTAATGAAATGGGTGTACCATCTTGATATTTTAGCAAGAAACTATTTTTACCATTGGCTGATGAATAGTAAATGGGCCCCTCCAAAGGGAGTCAAACTTCCCATGCATCCCCTTTGGTTCTCTTCTCTTATCCCATAGTAGGACTTGATCTCCAACCTAAAAATCACAGTTTTTTGCCTTTCGGTCAAAGAGCTTTTTCACCAGGCTTTGATGGATAGTGATTCGATCCATCACCATAGTTCTTTGTTCATCCAGCTCAGTTAAGCACATGATCCTTTTATCAATGGGTCTTTCATATGTCTGATCTTCAATTGCCTTAGCCAATTTTAATGTTGGCAATTCCAAGGTGATTAGTATCTCAGAATTGATACCATAAAGAAGTTGGAAAGGAGACATACCAATTTCCCTCTTTGGTGTGATTTTGTCTACCCATAAAGTATCAACCAATGCTTTATGCCATGTCCTTTGGTTGTCATCCACCAGCTTCTTGAAGATAGTCACCAGGTTCTTATTGCTTGATTTGGCCTGTCCATTCCCTTGTGGAAAGTAATCAGAAGAGTGGGAGAGAGTAATCCCATAGTAGAAATAGAATTGTGTAATCTCCTGGGAAGTGAAACAAGCTATATTATCTGTAACAATCTTGGTTGAGACCCCAAACCTGGAAATGATATTCTCTTTGAGGAAATTACACACTACTTCTGAAGTAACATGCTTGGTTGGGATAGCTTCTACCCACTTGGTGAAGTAGTCAGTTTCTGTAAGGACATAATCATGTCCAGCACTTGAAGATGGGTTTATAGCTCCAATAAAATCAATTCTCAATTGTTATAATGGTTCCTCTATGACCAATGACTTGAGAGGTAGGGTAGCTAACTTGGGTCTCCCAACAAACTACTAGCACAATTCACATTTTCTTACCCCACTTATATACATCTTGGAAATGAGTTGGCCAGTAATACCTGGATCACAGAATCTTGTGGGCCATTATAGGAGCAAAAAAATGTCCTCCACAAGATAGATTATGGAAGGATTTCAAAAGTTGGCTTTGTTTCTCCTTGTCCACATAGCGAAGCAACACTTCATCAAGGCTCCTCTTATAAGGGGCCATTGTCCCAAAGGACAAAATTGGTAGCTTTCAACTTGATAGTCATCCTTTCTTTGTAAGATAGGTGAGTATGACACTCACCATAGGTAAGGAAATGAGCAATACCTGAATACCACTCATTTGTGGTGGAGACAAAGAGGACTGTCAGTGTGCCTTCATCCTCTGCTTCTTCTGGTTTGTTATCAGCAATTAATTGACATAGGCCTTTTCCTCATACCAGCTTTGTTGGCTTGATGACTAAATCAAACTCTTATATCTTTGAAATCTAATTACCTCTTTTCATCCCAAACTCCTATTGAGTCAATATGGATTTGACTGTGATATCAGGAACCAAGGCAGTACTGTGAGAATTCAAGATGTAGAAGTGGAAATGCTTGACTGCCTTCACTACTACATAAGCATGCTTCTCCATTTTTGAGTACTTCAGCTCATGAGCTTTGAGAGGGAAGCTCATGAAAGAAATGGGAGATTCTATACCTTCTTTATCCTATTAAACTAGAATTGCTGAAAGCGTGTGTTTAGAAGCATAACTGTATATGATGAACTCTTTGTTGTAGTCTAAACAAACCAGAATTGGGGTGTGGGAAATGGCAGTCTCGATATCCTCAAATGCTAACTTGCCTTCTTTAGTCTAGCTAAAGGTGGCCTTTTCCTTCATCATGTTTACAACGTGTCGAGTATTCTCAACAAACTCAAAGATGAACCTTCGTAAGAAATTCACCTTTCTAAAGAAAGAGTGAACAACAGTCAGGTAATGTAAGCTCTTAGATAGACTTGACTTTGTTTGAGTCAATATTTATGCCTCCTTTGGATACAATGTGTCTAAGAAGTTTTCCCTCTGTTACTCCAAAAATTGAATTCTTTAGGTTTAAGGAAATACCATTTTGGTGACAGCACTCTAGCACTTGTTGCAAGTGGTGTATATGATCTGGGTGATGTTTAGAAATAATGGTCAAGTCATTAAGATAAACTATAATGAACTTACCCATTTCATCCTTAAAAGTAAGGTCCGTTTCTCTCTAAAAGGTGGCACCAACATTTATTAAGCCAAAATTCATCCTTCTATATGTAAACGTGCCCCAAGGAGTGGTGAAGGTAGTCTTGTGTTGGTATACTTCACTAACTTCAACTTGATTATATCCTGAGAAGCTATCTAGAATTGATAACATCTCTAAGCCTGTCACTATCTAAAGCACTTGATCCATGATTGGCAAAGGATAGTTATCCTTCAAAGATGACTAATTAAGATTCCTAAAATCCACACAGATGTGAATTTCACCATTTTTCTTCCTCACAAGCAATATGTTTGCAATCCACGTGGAATGATGGATTGGGAAAATTATCCTAGCATTGAACATTTTTTGTATCTTAGATATAATAGTACCTGATATCTTTGGATTATACTGCCATGATTTCTTCTTGTAAGGCACTGAGTCAGCCTTGAGAGTAATGTCATGGCAGATTTCATTAGGCCTGAGAGACTTCAGGTCATCATAGGAGTATGCTAAGATGTCCATGTATTGGCTGAGCAAAGTAGTAAACTTGAACCTCTCTTTGGAAGTGCAATATTTACCAATGTTAACCATCTTGGGACCTTACTTGGTACCCAAATTTATCTGATCAAACCCCTGGGAGGAGTTTGAATCTGTTTGCTAATGTTTGATGAATCTATCATGTTTGTCAAATAGCTTCTTGAGGGAAACCAGGCCTTTGGGAATTTTATTCCCTTTGAGTTACAAGAATTTTTCATCTGAATTTGAGTTCATTTTAGGAGCTGATTAAAGCTTCTAAGAATTATTGCCTTCAAAGTGAAACTATTCAAAGCTGTCTCTTTATTCTAGAAAGGTGATGATCTGGTTGTCATTGTTAAACACTTGCTAATGACTGGCATTATCAGGTACGCTTGGTTGAAAGACTAATTCAATAGTGTACTTCTTTCCTTTGAAGTCTAAGTGAATAACTAAGAGAGTTGCTAAAATAGCTAGTGCATCATCTTGGTCATTGAATTCCCTGGGTATGATAGAGATGCTGAAAGCATCAAAGCTTTCAATTTGATCCAGACTAGATTGCGGTAGTGATGTAATCTCTCATTTTTGGTTTGATATAAGTTCCTTACCTGACAAACCAAAAACTCAGCATCTACTTTGGCATGAAGGAGTTTGACACCCTTGTCTTTAGCTGCTTTCAATCCAAGTAGAAGAGATTCATATTCAGCAGTATTGTTAGTATTACTAAACTGCAAATTGTATGAAGAGGGAAAAATATCTCCTTGAGGAGATATCAACACAATACCATCCCTTGAACTAGTAGAATAACAACTACCATCAAATTCTAGCATCCATACCTTATTTGAAACTGATCTTTTCTCAAAATTCTCTTTGCTTGAAAGGGAGAATTCTTTTGCATTTGCATTGCATTCTATCATGTCTTCTGCTATTCTGTCTGAACTAATTTTTAGACTATCATTTTTGGGGGTTTCATCAGCTGAAACATGACTATCTTTTGTGGTCAAAAAATAATTACCCATACCTAAAGATTCAAATAGAATTTGGGCTTTAGGGGCTGATGTCTGAGTGACAACATATTTTGCTTCTTTTTCAGGAAGCAGCCTCTACATGATGCCTTTGACTAGGGTCCTTACCTTAGATAGATCCATGTTTAATTCTCTACCAACATCTTTGTAGAAATTTTGCACTAGAAGAATTCTATATGATGCTGGGACATCAGCCACCAGGACTATCATCTTGATTATTTTATCTTGGAATGTTATAAATGCAAATTGGGCATCCTTGATTTGTCCCAATAGAGGTACTTGTTTATTCTCCATGGAGAAACACCTCCCAAATGTCTTGGTTAGTGTGAGACCAAGAGATTCTACCACTTTGATAGGCATGCCATTATTAGATGCACCTAAGTCTATGATGTAATTGGTCAGTTTATGACCATTTATCAACAGGGAAACATAGAAAGGCTCTATTTTCCTAGGGGCAGCTGGAGGAGTAATGACAAGATTGTTTGGAATGGGCATGTTCTTTAAGGAATCATGAGTTACCTTCTTAACATCTTGTCCTATAGGGACAACTTTATTATTCACACATTGAACTAACCTATCCAATTTTTCAGGATTGGCTTGTAGGAATTCAAATTTAGACATTGAATTTTGGTCTTCTTGACATGGTCAGTTATGTCAAATGACTAAAATGGATTAAGAACAAAGGAAAGCAATTCATCTTTCTAGTTTTTAGGAGGGGGAGGACTAGTCTATGGAATTAAAGTTGGGTATGGAGGAATGCTTGATGTACTTACCTTTTTATTACTCATAGGATCCTTTGGTTGGAAAGGTAGAGAAGTTCCTTGTTTGGCAATTGAGATTGCAGGTTGAGAACTTCCCCTTATTTTTCCCTTATCAGCTTGCTAGGCTGACTAGTTCTGGGACCAGGTGAATACAACATATGATCCATCAACTACTTCACTTTTACCTCTGAGTTCATCCTGGTAATTCAGGAAACTAATGTTGGAGTTACCAGCTAATTCTTTCTATCTTTTTATAAGGAGATCAACATCATTTTCTTGATTCAATTCAGGCTAGAAAGAGAAATCAGATTCTGTTTTGAGATATCCAATTGCTGAATTGGTTTGGGGTGCTTCAATGGCAAGCTTCCCCTATGGGGGAAGAAGATGATTTGGCTATCCTTGATTTCTAGCAGCATTGCCTTGATATGACTGATTGGGGAATGTCTTTCTTGGCATATCTCTGTATGAAGGAGCTAAAGATATCCCTTGTGTCATTTGCTTCCTAAGAGCTAGCAACTCATTTACCAACTTCTGCACCATTGGACCAGTGGTACCTATAGATAGATATTTGGAAGATGAAGGGGATTTACCTCTATTTAGATCTCTCCTTATCTTTCCTACCAAGATAAGGTCATCTTCCATCTCAGTGGCCAAATCATGAGCTGTAGTAAGGTTTATTTGGCCAACACGTCTCAATAAAAAACTTACTTTAGGTAGCTAAGAGTTGATGAAGAAACATTTGAGATTCTCAATTGTTGTCTTAGCAATAATAGGAATCATATTCCTCAATTTGTTGAACTTGGCTATGAAATCCCTCATTGGTTCACGAGGCTCCTTCTTCATTTGTGTGAGTTGGACTAGCAGGGCATGTGCATCTTTTGTAGGCTTGAATCTAGATTCAAATTTGTCTTTGAGAGTGTTCCAGTCAGTCACTGATTGAGCCTGTAGGTGGTAAAACTAGTCTGTAGTAGCACCTTGTAAAGTTTCCACAAATATTTTGACTGCCACGTCCTCAAATTCCACACCTATCACACCACAGGCTAATGCTAAAGGCTGTAATATGTTCATTAGGATGAACTTTCCCATCAGCATAAAATTTGGGTAAATTCTTCCTTAAGCTGTGTGGGAGCTCATGTAGGGGTGGAGTTAGATTTAGTGGGCCAAAAGAGTTACGCTAGGGGCCTTGAACTACCATAGTATGACTATGGAAAAGCGGAATAAAAAATCTTAGAGGAGTAAGTATTGGCAAAGATTTATTAATAGCAAAAATGGATGCCTTGCCCAATAATGGAGACTTGACTTTAGTAGGAGGAAAGCTCCTAGTTCATTAGAGGTGAGATGGTGAAGGAAATAGACCATAATTACTTTGCAGTACCAACTCAAATATAGGGTCAACAATACCTTTAGCCCTTTGGCTTCACGTATAGTGTGGAGTTACCAGATTGTAAAACAAAAATGGGAAAGAACTGACCTTGCTTCAGCTTGAAGCTTGAGGCTTCAAACTGTGCATTCTATCTTAGTTGGCATGGAGGTGGAGGGAGATGGTAAGGCTATAATGATAATGGGTAAGATACAGAATGGAGTTACCAAAGTCTATAATGGACAAGGGTAGGGACTGCTTCAATCTAAAACTTGAGGCTTTAGATTATACGTAACATCCATAATAGACTTTCTAAAAATTGTTGAGTGAATAATTTGTTGATCAACTAATCGATGAGAAAAATAGGTCTCTTCAACCACAACATAGGGAAATTGGTCAGCCAGATGTACAGGTTTACTACATCAAAAGGGGACAAATCTCTCCTCTCATCAAGGGGAGGTTCCCTATAGATATGCAGGAGCTATATACTATATATATAAATAGAAAATAACACTCAAGGGTAGGATAAATCATCCATCTCTCTTTTTTCAGAGATGATGTTCAAAAATCAAAGGAGAAATCTTGATGAAATGACAAAAGACACTCCTCTTCTTTTAGAAGTGTTGTTCAGTAGACAAAAGGAATCTTTTGGGTGATGATAAGTAACTATAATAGAGCGTAATAACACAACAAGATGAAAAGAGGCACAAAGTCTCCACCTCAACTGCCAAAGAGTGAAATATGAAAAGTAATGAGGGCACAAAGTCATCTCAAGGTATGTTACATAGAAACAAAATATGAAGGATAAATGAGGGCATAAAGTCATCCCAAGATCCTTTACATAGGAATAGAAAAATAGAACTAAAGACAATTGTGGCAGCATAAAGTGTCTCCACAACTGGCTTTAGGACACCTTCCTGATCTCTTCCACTAATTCTACTTATTTAGTCAAATGGACAAAAAATGTATTAAGGAAATAGACATAAGAATAATTTCCCTAAAAACCAAGCTATTCCAGCATAAAGTCTAAAAAGTCACTTGTTTTCTTATTCAAATAATGAAATATGATCAAAAATCTAAGCTCAAAGTCTCAATAATGTCTTTCAATTTGGGCAGAGTTTCATTTCTGATTATAAATCGAGATCTTTAAAATAATAAGAGCGAGTCCAATATATAGTGATCCAAAAAAGACTTGGGTGCTTTTTCTCACAAAAATATGTTATGATGCATTCAATGCCTTTAATGTATTTTAAATTTTGTCCATGGGTTCTGCTGGAATCGAGCATCAGTCTTTAATATGGGCTGCTTGATATATTTCTTGATGTGCATGCAACTATTTACTTTCCTCGATGCAAAAAAATGGGCCACGTCATTGAATGTTCACGATATTCCAATGTCCACCTGGTGGGCTACTTTACCTTCTAGAAACATATCTTATGTGTGGATATTTTTGATCTTTCTCCATCGTTCCCCCTTTCCTTGCTATATTTCATCCTTATTTGTGTGATTTGAGCTCTCGAGCTATCTCTTTCAGTCTTGATAGCTCCTTACACTCTTCCATTAGTGGTTTTTCCCTTTGGCATTTTGGCCTTTTACATTCAGGTCTGTGTTCTAGATTTCAAAGATCAACGGCTATTTCATTTCTATGAATTTGATGTCTTTGGGCCCATCATTGTTAGGAAACCAATGGCTAGTTTGTTACCCTAAATTTGATAGCTGCGAGGATGTCATCAGACATTTGGATCTCAACAGCTAGTTCACGATGCTCAAATTTGATGTCTATGGGCCCATCAATCTCTTTAGAAATTCCTTCAACATTCTTGTTTTGTCCTTCTTAGAGGGGACCTGCACTTCAGGGTCTTGAGAAATGATTTGCTTTGGTTGGTGAGAGCCCCCTACAAGGGTTCCTACCCTTCAGGCATTCTTCCAATGGCCTTTGAGCTTCTTTCTTCGGTGGGTTTTATCCTTCAGGCTTTTCCTTTAGACAAAATTCCAAAGGAATTCCTTTGGGATTTTCCTTCAGACAAAAGTCCCAAGGAATTCCTTTCCTTCATTCTTTCTTCTCGTTAGGCTTTTGTTTTTCTTTGATAGAATTTTTCTTTCCGTCAAGCTTATTTCCTTCAAACAAAAAGTTTGAAGGAATTCCTTCAAACTTTTTGTCCAAAGGAATTGTTCCTTTACAACTTTGTCACAAAAACTTTTTTGAAGGAATACCCTTGCTTGCTCGGCCTTTGAATTGGTCCATTTGATCCATGCCTGACCTCTGTAAGGGCTATTTGAGCTCTAAAGTCACCTTTTATATTTTTCCAATGGTCCACTTTGGTTTCCAAGTGCCCTCCATAAGGTCACTTGTCCTTTAGGATCTTGGAAGACCCCTTTGAACTTCTTGATTGAAAAAATGACTAAGTGTTAAACCTGTTTCTTTCCTATAGAGTCCATAGTTTTGAGGTCTTGAGAGTCTTTAGATTTGAGTCTGCCTGCAGAGTCCATAGAAACCAAATCCATATTTTTCTCTAACTTTGAAAGAGTCCATAGAAATGAGAAACTGACCTGAAGAGTCCATAGAAACCATCTATGAAGTCCGTAGTTCCACCCTATAGAGTTCATAGAAAGGAGTTCATAGAATTAGATGAGTCCATAGAACTAGGGGAGTCCATAGATTTGAGTCCATAGAACTAGGCCTACAGAGTTCGTAGTTTTTTGAAAAGCTTGAAAAATGGAGAATTTGAATGCACAGAACAATTTTTGGAAAGGGAAGAGATAGTTTTGGCCTGTGGGGCAAAAATAGTTCAAATCTTGTCCAGAAATTGACTAATATTTTTGGGGGACAACACTATGCTTGTAGGCTAGAGAGCATATTAGTCTAAGAAATTGGGTTATAGTACTCTTTATTGAGGTTTGAGATGTCATGACTACAAAGGAGTGGTACCACATTGAAAATGTGGGCTTAGGTGTGATGTGACATTATCAACATCTACCATAAGACCTTGTGATGATCATCATGCTCATTGAGAGATGGGACCCTATGATGAACACATTTTAGCTATCTACTAGAGAGATCACCATCCTACTAGAGGATGTGTATAAGATCATGTATTTATCAATCCAAGGAGAGGTAATCTATCAAATAGAGGGAAAGGAGATAGATGACCTGATGGAGATAATCTATGGTGATGATCATACTCAAGCATGATACCATATAGGTAGGTTCAACTATAACCCATTATACCAGATAGCTCCAGTAGATAGATGCTTAATCACGATGATGATGATGATGATGATGATGATGATGATGATGATGATGATGATGATGATGATGATGATGATGGCATTGATAGACTTTGTGCTACTTGACTCAATTAAGGGGAAGTTTCCTATGTATTTATTAGGTGTGTTAGTTGAGATGTTATTGGGGAGGACTATATTTGATTGGGCCCCAATTTTATTAGTACATATATACCAAGAGCTCTGGGGTTTCAAACACTATAGAAGTAATGGGATTAGTGTCATCTATGTTCTTCACTATTGAGCCTTTGAGCACATTTGGGTACTGATGCCCCTGGGATTACCGGTAGAGGGTTATCTCTTGATGGATTATATAGTGGGATTCCTACAATGAAGGAAAGGTGGAGTTATGATAGGGGAAATTGGAGGGGCTAGAGACATTGAGTGGTTTTGAGGGGCATTAGATGGCCTGGTAGTTGGGGATGTGATATGGAGGCCCTATATTGGGTGGCCACAGTGGGTTGGGATCAAATATCACATCTTAGGTATGCAAATCTAGAAGTTGATATACAGTCGTAGGGAGGGTGAGGATAAGATTTTCCCATTTGATCATGTGTGGAGATAGTTTGGGCTTGTTTAGGGCATCCCACTTGATTTCCCTAGGTATAAGAGAGAGGAGGGAAGGTTTATGTTACCCACACCCAAGCCACAAGAGGTCATGCCTAATTTTGAGGAGTTACCAGTGAGGGTTCCTATTGATGATGTCAATATTGATTATGATTACATAGCCTACTACCAGGGAAGATATGTTGCAGTAGACTTTAAATGGGGTGATGGGTTCAGCAACCCATGGATGTAGATTTGGCCTAAGCACCAACTTAGGTTTATGGAGATGGATAGGTAGTAGTATCAATTGCTATATCATAGGCCCAAATTATTGGTTTATAAGGATAGGTGACTACCCTGTAAGGGTATGTGTAGTCTTTGAGAGTTGAGAGAGACCAGGCAAAATATTCCTTTCCATGGTTATAGGTGAGTGAGATGCCATGAGGGAATTTATTTCAAGGATAGGGGTAGCTATAAGAGCACCCAATTCAGTGCCCAGAGCATGGTAATTAGCCATTGTATAGGATCTTAGATATTATGAGGCCATGGTGCTAGATTAGTTTCACCAAGCCATGAGATATGTAGAGTATATAACCAATTTGACTGATAGGGTGACAATAGTTGTTCCAGATCATTAGACAACCATGGTTGGATAGGCAAGGGCTATAATGGGACCACCAATAGGTGCAAGATTAGATGAGGCTATTGGTAGTGGTATAGGACCCACTGGGGCTGTGGGGGCTCATGATTATTATTGGATACATGATTTTGGCACATTATTTTGATACCAACCTACATGATGATGTAATGAGATGTATATTTTTTTGAGAGAGAGTTTGATACATTGCTACATGTATTATTTTTGACTATTTGATGCATATGATATATGACATTCAATGTTTTATGTGATGTTCATGTTTGTGATTTATGGTCATGTATGCTCATGGTTATGGTTATTTGACTTAGTAGTTTAGGCATGTGATGTTTAGAAAGTTGAATTAATACTCATGGCTATGATAGGATATGTCATGGATGGACACATGTTATGGATCATTTTTATGGTTATATGGATTGAATGGTGAATGGTATATGCTATGATATTTTACTCATTGATTTGGTTGATGCTTGTGATTATATAATGACATGTTTATGGTTTATGATGTGATTGATGGTATGTTATGATATGTTTACATTATGTTTGTCTCTTTGATAGATATATGTCATCACTTATTGGAAGAGCTCATGATGTGCATGATTTTGATCTAATGTGTATTATTCAAGTTCATGTGTATTGTGCATTATTTATTGGTAAAGATCGACATGAAACCCAAAATTAGATTGGCTTAGTGAAAATAAGCCTTTTATATGCTTCACATTAGCATGCTTAGGTTGATAGATAGGGTTGATGATAACATTATGTCAGGTAAGTTTATAGTCTCATGCATAGGATATGTAGAGGGAGAATGGGTGAAACCGGAACCATTAGTAAGACTAGTATGCCTTTTATGTAGGTGTCCAAAGAAGTAGTATAAACAAGTCTATGTCTATATATAAAGTGTAGACTGATTGATGTGGAAAGTATACTAAGGAGAACTAGTTGTGGCTTCCCAAGATTACTACTGTTATGAAAGTCGATTGTAGCTTTCAAAATTCTATTGTTCTTGCTTTGCTTTTGTTTTGCTTTTGCTTTTTGCTAGGGGTCAGGGAAGCTGATCAATGCAAGAAGCTTCCAAGAGATTTCTATCTTTGAATAATGATTTACTCATCCATACTTCAAGGGAGTGGTCTAAGTTTATGTGCTTAGTTTAAATGCTTTTTATAGTTGTCCTTCAAGGGAGAAATCTACCTTACATTTTGCAATTTTAGTTATTTTTTAATAATTATCCTTCAAGGGAGCAGTCTTTGAATGCTAAAATTGACCCATGATTTTTTTTTCTATTTTTTATTACTTTTGTTTTTTATTTGATTTTCATTGACATATACTTTCTCATACATGCTCAATAGATTACCTCTATGAAGGCAAAACTAAGCTGACGTCAAGGTTCATTAGGTTAAAGAGAGGTATAGATGATAACAACCATAGGAACCAATCTCAAAGAGATGGGAAGTACTATGAGAATAATTCCATGGATGGATCCATGGTATCCATATTTCAAGATTAGGATATAATTGTGATGGATAATCACATGATTTAGCTTTAGTTGGTTGCCCCTAAAAAGAGGGAAATAAATGTGGTTACAAGGGATAAGGTCACATTAGACAAATGATGATTGTGATCCTTATTTAACAATAAAAGGGATGTAGATGTAAAGCATTGAGAGGCTCAAGTTCTAGTTTACCTTCGAGAGAGGACAAATGATAAGATCTTGTTACATACTTATGTGTAATGATGTAGGGTCCAAGCTAATTGAAAGCAAATTTTCCCCTTTTGCTTTTCTCCATATTAGTGACATATTGGTTTTTCTTGAGGACAAGATCTCTAATTTTGAATTCTTAGAGTTTTAGGTGTTTATTATAGGCTCACTTAATTTACTCTTGATAGACACAAAGATGGGAAAGAGTGGCTAAAATATTCTCTTCAAGTAGCTTGAGTTGGGATAAATATTCTTAATGGTAATCATCTTTTGAAATGAGGTCACACAAAGATATGAAAAGAGAAGGTATATGGATTTCAAGAGGCAAGACATCCTTAGCTCTAAAGATGAGAGAAAAAGGTGTAGCACCAGTAGAGGTTTAGATTCTAGTACGATATACCCATATGGCAAAGGGGATGTGCAAGTATCAATCCTAACCTGAGGCATTGACCATTTTGGTAAGCATGTTATTAAGTGTTTTGTTAGAGGCTTTGGCTTGTCCATTTTAATGTGGGCGATAAGGTGATGAAAAGAAAATATTAATACCAAGTACATCATAAAGGCCTTGAAATTGTTTATTTTTAAAGGATTTTCCATTATCAGTGATGATCTTATGGGGAACACCAAAATGATAGATGATATGGTGGGTGATGAATTCGACAATATTTTCATCTTTTATCGAGACAAGGGGAATAACCTCCACCCATTTGGTGAAATATTCAGTTTCAATAATGATACAATGATATCATGATGAAGAGTGGGGTTTGAGTTCACCAATAAGGTCTAGACCCCATTGTGAGAAGGGCCAAAAGTCTATAAAAATTTTAAGACTATTGCTAGGTGTGTGATGTGAATTAGCATGTTGTTGACATTTGACACACTTTTTCACATAATCATAGAAATCTAGGTTAAGGGTAGGCTAGTAATAGCCCAAACAAAGGATACACTTGGCCATAGTGAGGCCACTAAAGTGACACCCACATATACCACTGTGTGTCTCTTTGATGGTGTGAGAGGCTTCTGAACCATGGAAGCAATAGAATAGGAGACCATCCAAGCCTCATTTATATAGTATTAATCCCATAATGGTATAATGAGAGGTTATTTGAACAAATGTTCTATGGGTGTTCCTAGAGAGGCCTGAGGGGACTATGCCAAGGTGAAGGTAGTCAAAGGTTTGTTGATACCAGAGGTCAAACATAATATATTCCACACTGAAGATGGTTGGAGTGTTTGATTTGATATAGGAAGGTTTGGTGAGGTGATGGGAAATGACTTATAGTTTAGAGTATGAGGGTGTTGACAAGATCTAAGAGGCAAGATAAGCCATGGTATCATCAAACCTGGTAGACCAAGGGGTGGTTTGGATGTGGTAGTGTTTGAAATATGCTAAGATTTATGTGATGATTTTTATATATAGTTGCATCATTTCATTCTTACATTGGTAAATGGTGTTGACTTGGTTGACCATAATCTGGGAGTCTCCTAACATATTAATTATTCTGAGTCCTAAGGCTAAGGTAGTCTGGATACCTATTACTAGGGCTTCATACTCAACCACATTATTTATCCATTTGAAGTCAAGTTTAAAAGACAAAGGAAGTGGTTCATTGATAAGGGGGACAAGGATGATATTTTCTCCCCCACCATGTTGACATTTGGAACCATAAAAAAACATGGTTACCTGAATGGTGAAATGTGCTTTAGATAGGCTTGTGATAGACTCATCTAGGAACTCTAGAAGGGAAGTTGACTGTTTTCTAGGGGTACCTTGGCTAATTGGTTAGTAATTACTTTCCCTTTGATTTATTTATATTGGAGTAACTCAAGGTCAAAGTCAACTAAAAGCATGAGACACTTAGCCATACACTAGTTTTGGTATGGTTTAGAGTGCATGTATTTAAGGGGGTCGATAGTAGTTATGACAAAAGTTTTGTGGTTAAGAAGGTAGTGGTAAATTTTGGTAGCCATAAAGACCAGGGCCAAATATGGTTTATTGGCATGTGTGTACCAAGTCTCATAATTGACAAGTGTGTGGCTAATGTAATAGACAACTTGCTCCTTGTGTTATTCATCCTGATGGGCAAGCATCACCCCTAAGGAGTGGTTTGTGGTAGAGATATAGAGGTAGAAAGGTTGGCCATATTTAGGAGGTGTAAGGATAGGTAGAAATAATAGGTACTCTTTGATTGTATCAAAGGCCTTTTGACAATCGACATTCCACTTAAAAGAGATCCTTTTCTAAGAGGTGGTGGAAGGGTTGACATAGATTAGAGAGCTAGGAAATGAAGTGATGAATGGATTAAAGTTTCCCTTGTAATTTGTGGAGTTTTTAAAGGTTGGTTGGAGGTAGCATATTGAGGATGGATTTGATTTTGGTTAGATCAACTTTGATTCCTTGAAGGGAAATGATGAAGCTAAGAAGTTTGCTTGACAAGACCCCAAAAATACATTTCTTAGGATTGAGGTAGATGTGATAATGGATAAGTCAGTCAAAGATAATCTTGAGAACAACTAAATGGTCTCTATAAAACTTGGACTTTTTTAGAAGGTCATCCTAATAATATTTGATAATTATATGGATAAGGTCATGAAAAATATAGGTCATAGCACATTGCTAGGTTACACCAACGTTCTTAAGACTGAAGGGTATGACTCTATAATAGAAATGCTACCATGGGGTGATAAAGGTAGTTTTGTGTTGATCTTGAGGGGAAATCAAAATTTTATTATAACCTAAGAATCCATCTATGAGTGACAACATCTCATGGCCTACTATAAGATCAACAAGTTGGTCAATGCTAGGAAGAGGAAAGTCATCCTTTGGGTAGGTGAAGTTGAGGTCATAAAAGTCCACACATATGCATAGTCACCTTGTGGCTTTAGTGATTGGCACAATGTTTAAAACCCATTGGGGACAATCGATGGGTTGAATAAAGTTGATGAAAAGGAGGCATTGAAGCTCTTCTTTGATAATAAGGGGTATGCAAGGATGCATTTGGAAAAGTTTTTATTTGATGGGTTTGGCATGATGATTGGTTACAATGTTATGGGTGGTGATGGCTGGGTCAATACTAGACATGTTAGCATATGATCAGGTGAATACAATATTGTGGTCTTAAAGGAAAGTGGAAAAGTCCTATAGTTCCTTAGAGGTGAGAGTTTGGCCAAGTTTGATGATATGTGGGTTATCCAAAGTGCCTATGTCAATCTTCTTAGTAGATTAATTCAACATGGTTAAGGTTTATAAAGGTAAATGTTTATGGATGGAGGAATCTGGTGCACCAAGGTAGGTGAGAATAACATCATCATCTTGACATTAAATAGTGTTAATGGTGGGAGAGTCTTCTCCCATGAGTTTAAGATGGGTCAAATGGATGGATATGGATACCCCTTCCTTTTGGTAAGTCAGAGTTCTAAGGGTAATCATGTTGATGTAAAAAAAAAGTTGGGTGGGATTATGTCCTCATCTTCACCCATAGGTGAAGGAGGTGTTGGTGAGGAAGGGGTTTCTTCTTTGACAATGGTAGGGGTAGCTTGTTTTGGTTTCTTCTTACTGGATAGAATGAAGATGAGGCCATGCCTCTCATGAGGTTTTTAGGTCTCAATCGAGGTCAATGTATGTGGTCCATAATCATATCATCCTAAATCGAATCCCTTCTAGGCACACCTATAAAGGTATAGTTTAGTAAAGTCTAGGTTGTCCAAATAAGAGAAAGTGGAGGTGAATGGTTAAGGGGAGAGGGAGTGATGATAGTGTTAAGTGGCTTGTCAATTCCCCCATAGATAAAGTGGGTTTGATAGTTTGGAGGCCCTAAGGGGTAATGGCTCTAATGTTGAAGTCATAACCTAGTTGGTGGTTGAGTTTTCCATATTCTTGGGGAGTAAGGAGGGCATGAAGGGTGAGGAGGTGGTATTCTTAAAGGGTGAGGCATTGAAAGGTAGGTTACAAAGGATTAGTGATGGTTATCTAGTCCATGGGGATATATGAGCTAGTGGATGCCTTAGTAGAAGAGGAAGAAGTAGTAGCTTTAGCTTCAATGGGTGAGGGCTTGATGGTGGTTGTTTGTAGCACTTTAGACAGAGGCAGAGGAACATCATTAGGTTGGTAGGTCATATTACATGATTTAAAAGTGCTAGGGTAAACATGTATGGTAATAACTTGATCTTCATGTTCAAACTTGATGAAAAATTGGAGGGTGGAAGGTACACAACCCATGGCCCACATCTAAGGTCTCCCTAGAAAAACATTATACTAGAATTCACCTTTGACCACATAGAAAAATTTAGGGAGTGTGCGAGGTCCTAGCCGAATATGAAGGATGATGATTACTAAGGTAGTGGTTTTAGTGTCATTAAAAGATCTAAGGATGATTGAAGTTTCAAACATGACATTATCTAGTATATTTATTTACTCATAGGCATGAGAAGAGATGATGTTGATCTAGCTCCCCCATCGATCATAACCCATTTGATATGAGTTTGGTTGATGTGGGTTGTAATAAAAATAGGGGGATCCAGGTCTTTGAGGTGGATAAAGGTTATCTTTGAGTCCTTCAAGGTAACAAAGGTGGAGAGTTGGAGATTACCAATGAAGGCCTCTATGGGTTTGGAATCCCCCAATCTAACTTCAATGGTCTACATAGCTTTGATCATGGCCTGATGATGGTGAGGTGAGGTAGAAATGAGCACATAGAGGCTCATTTTAGTGGGGGCCTAGTGGAGTTGTTTAAGGATGACTCTCTTGATGGATTTAGAGGGGTTAGCCTATGATGTGCCTAAGATAGTAACTTTGGTCTTAGCTATAAGCATAGAGGTTGGGAATCAAGTTTGGTTTAGGGTTAGTTTATAGGTATGTCCATGAAATGGACACTTTTTCCTTCCTTTTATCATTTTATTGTGATCATATAACCACATTAATGGTATTGATAGAGGGGGAAGGTATGATGGGGGGTTCGATAGATTATTCATCACTTTTAGGTGAGAGTGGGGGGTTAGGAATGTGTTGGTGGCTATTTGTTGGGTATAATGGTGGAGGCATGGATGGAAGGTCATCTACCAAGAGATCATCCCCATCATAGAGTTGGTGGATAATGGCCTAGAGAGATTTGAAATTATCCATGTCATGCCCAAGTATCCTATGATAGGTGTAGATTTGACAGTCATTGTACCAGGTTGGCTTCAAACCAAAATGATCGAAAGGTCTAATGGGAGGTAATGTGAGACATGAAGTATGTACTAACCTTTGAAGAATGGTTGTATAAAATTTTGATATAGGTAAGGAAGTTTTTGGGCTCACAATTTTGGTTGGTAAGATGGGTGTGTGGGTGGTAATAGGCTGGATGAGAGATGACTTGGGTAAGGTGGTTTGGGTAGATGGTCTTAGCCTAGGTATGTTGGTAGTTGAGTTGGCCGAATTTGGTGGTCTAACTAGTTGTAATCTGGGAAGGACTGACACATCATCTAATAAATGTGTTGATGTAATCAATAGTAGTGGGAAACATATGTTGAAAGGGGTTTGATTTTTAAGCAAAGTGGAAGGGTGAGGCCCTAAGATACAAGTCAAGGTAGAGGGAGGTATAGGTTTAGTCATATGTCCTTGTAATGCTTTTGTCCTCTTAGTTAATGAGGGTCGAGATCTGGGTATAGGCTTGGGTGAAGTCAAGTTTACTTTCAAAGATGGGTGAACAAAAATCTAAGTTTACTTTCAAAGATGGGTGAACAAAAATCTAAGTAGGAAAGGCACTAAGAGTTTTGAAAGGTTTGATTGGTGAGGTGGTGGATTTTTTGGCTGATTGAGAAGCTAAGGGGTTATTAGAGGTTAGAATTGGTTTAAGAGGTAGTGGAGAGATAATGGATTGGTTGGTTAGAGGTATACTAGATGGTTCAAGTTTGTTGATGGAGGGAAGCCCTAAATATTACCAAAAAGTGGCTCGATCCATGTCTAGTTTTAAGGCAAATTATAATTTCTATACTAATGTGGAAAAAGGTTTGTGTATTGGTCTTAATCCATAGGTAGTGGATGCAATAGATAGACTTGTAGGTTGGGTAGGATGCTTGGTAGGTTGGTTAATCTCTTGAGATGAGGGGAATAAGGTTGAGATAAATGGCTTATCCATAAGAGGCATGGGTGGGAATGATCCTCCTTTGGAAACAATATCCATAGGAGTAGTGATTTGTTGGGTAGTTGGTAGAGGTGGTGAATCAAGAATGTTGATTTGCCTAGATGTACTAGTTGAGGTAGTATGTGATGATTCCAAAAATTCTATGAGGGTAGCTAGGGAGAAAAGAACTTCTTTGGTTTGGATATCCAAAGGAGGGTAAGGTGACTCCATGACATTGGTAAGTGAAGTGGGGGAGGAATGGGTAGATTTCCTCATCAGGTCCTCATGAGTAGGTGTATCATGAACTATGTTCACCATATGGGAATTATGAGAGCACTCAACCTATGTGTCCTCAACTTTGATAGGGCCATGGTTGGGAAAAGGTTTCTTGAAGATGTCAAGAGCTTATTTTTGAGGGGCATTAGGATTATCCAACATGAGTTCCCCTTTGCCGATAAGAATCTGAAAAATATTCTTGAAAGTATTACATCAACTGACATCATGTCTAGTTACCTGATGAAAAGCATAGAGATCATTCTCATTATACCAAGTAGGTGTTAGATGAGAAGAATCAAATTTTTGGTGAGGTTTGATAGGTGGAAGTTGTATAAGGTTAGATTTTTGTATCTTTTCCAGAATTGATGTGTAAGATTATCCAAGTGGAGTGAATTGTATTTGGTTGTTTTGGTTTGGGTTCCTTGCCTTTGGATTAGAGGTAACGAGATAATTTTGTTGTTTGATATTGGGTGGAGGGGTAGTTTTAAGGATGATGACATTCACATTTCCCCTAGTGTTGGTTCTAGAATTGGCTTGGTTTCCTAGTTTGGAGGAAGAGGTTTCATTGGTCTTGAAGGTAGAGTTCTTATTTCATAACTTTAATTAACCCTCATCTATGGCCTGGTTTCCCAGCCTATGTGCCATGGTAAAATCCTCATCAAATGTTATAAATATCTAGACATATAATGTAGAAGATATATGTTTGGCACAAGCTTGAGCACAAAGTTCTATAAGTCCAGGTTGAGGCAAGGAAAATGAAAGCTGATTAATCAAGTTTCTCCAATGGGAGACAAAATTAGCAATGGACTCATTAGCAAATTGTTTGATAGAATAGAGGTCCGTGATAGAGAACTTCTTGGAAATGTTAATGGAAAAGTTATCCAAGAATACTTTTACTAGTTAGGTGAAATAAAATATGGAATACTTGGTAAGGGAACTATACCAGTCAAGTGTTGGTCATATAAAGACATGGGGAAGGTTTGGAGGAGAAGGGCATCATCATAAAAAATCATGTAGCATGCATGCCTAAAATTTTGAAGGCGTTGGGGTCCTCTTTGCTTTGAAATTTGTTAAATTTGAGAAGTTCCCACTGAGGAGGGTAAAGTATGATGGGGATAAAAGGATGAATAGGTTTATTACAAATATGATCATAGGATAGGATGTTATGAGCTCCTGAAATGGATAACTCAAGGTTGGTAATTTTTTCCATGAGCATTTTCATTAGGTCGGTTTGAGGTGGTGAACCAAAAGGATTGTAAGGCTGATATTTTGGTTGAGGTTGGACAACATATTGGTAATTACTTGGCAGTGGAAAGGCTACCACATATTTTAATGTGGATGTTAGAGGTTGGGTAGGGTAGGTGGATGATGGTGATTGGGTAGTGGGTATATATCCTTGTGGGTTAGGGATGTATCCTAGATTTGGTGCAATGGGTAACTCCTGAGAAGTCCCTATGGATTGGGCATGGGTGGTAGTTGGGTTGGTGACAAGAGGGCAGGTAGTGACCTTCATGTTAATGGGTGGTGAGGTAGAAGGGATAGATACCTATAAGATTGGTAAAGAGGTGTTAATTGATGGGTTAGGTTTGATAGAGGGGAGGTTGTAAATGTTGGTGGTGGGTTCTCTAGGTACAAGTGGGACATGATTAGTTAATGGTTGGGTTGATCCCAAGAAAGAGGAGTCAATAGTAGGGGTGGAAGGTATAAGGGTAATGGTTGGTTGGATAGGTTGGTTCTTAGCCATATCAGCAAAGGGGTTAGTATACAAAGAATCCTAGGTGGTCGAAGGTTGGGTAGTGACCACAGTAATAGGGATACCCTCCATAAGGTGGGATGGCATGCCATAAGAAGGATCTTAAGGTAGAGTTGAAACTAAGATATTTTAAGAAGAGGTGTTAAGATAGTGCTAAAGGGCCACTAGATTGTTGTCTAAAAGGGTGGTAAAATCCATGTCTCCTTGGGGAAATACCTAAGGGAAAGTAGGGCTTCTCAATAGATGAGGTGAATCTTCTACCTTAGAGACACACTCCATAGATGAGGAGGTAGAAGAGGTTGATTTAAGTGACAGGTTTTGTTCTACTAGGTATCTTCACTGTTGATGAGTGAAAACCATACAAAAAAAGTGGGGGGAGAAAACAAGAACAAAATCACCACTAAAAAAAGAAGACAAGAATAGAATCAAGGTAATCTAGACACACACTATGAAGTAAATTAAGCCTAGAGGTTAGTTTTAATCTCACTTTTGGCTTATGCCTTAGTTTATGAGAATGTGTGATAGAAGTTAGCTTGTAGATCAGGTACTATAGAAGTAGGCTATGGTTGGTTTCAATTTATTTAGGTACTCAAAATAATTTATATTGGAATAAATACATGGCTTGGTATTGGGGCCTACCCCCTCACTTAACACATCACAATGATAAGGGCGTCAGGTGCTTAGCCAATATATATTGATATCTAGAGTTTATACTCAACCAGAGAGATAAGTTGGTTCTCATCTTGGTAATGACCTCTAATTAGGATTGTCTAGAATGGGTAAGGTGATCATTAGGTGATGAAATCCCAATCGGGCCTTGACTCAAATTATTTTGTTGTTTGTTTGATTAAAGTGGTCTAGCTAGTGTGTGCAATAAAAGTGGTGCTACGATAATATTATTGTGCTTTAATTCAAAGTGAACTCATGTTAGAAGAAAGCAATAAATGTAGTCAATTTTAAGCTTAAAGGAAATTTTAGTTTCAATTATGAGCACAGATAGAGACAAGAGCATATAAATGCAAATAAAACATGAGTAGAGACTCTAGGTCTCACTGAGCATGCCAAAATGTTTCATGTAAATTTTCACTTAAGTTCTAAAGAAAGAGATAAAAGACACTCAATACAGATTGTGGTCGAAATACCTTTTTTTTGTGTATGCATATTGAATTAGAAGATGTGAAGAGATCCTCTTTAGCTTGGAAGGATGACTTGCAGATAAAAAACACTGAAGCAAACTTATTTGTTAGACAAATAGTTGGGTGGATTTCCTAGCAGAAGCTAGATCCCAAAAGTGAGAGCTTCCTTAAGGGCTGTCAATCTACCTATTTTAAACAATTAAGTTGATAAAACTAGAAAGAAGATACTTTCATTCATAACAAAATATTACTGAAATCGAATACAAGAAAAGCTTGTTTAGAAAAGAGACTATAAATGATATAATTAGTGATAAAATAATTAGTACTAGTGCTAATAGGTCTGGGTATGGCTCAAAAAAATAAAAAGGGACTTGTGAATAAGGAAGGACACAGAAAACTAAATTTAGTTGGGTGTAAAAGGGTCAAGTTAGCTTTCTAGGTTTTGGTGCCACAAGTGACCATCATTGGTCAAGGGTAAACATTATTGGTCAAGTGACCACCATCGATTGAGGTTAACTATCACTGGTCAAGTAACCATCACTAGTTGACTATCAGTGAATCTAGAATTGAAACTAGGGTTTGGGTTTATTGATTGATGGGATCTAGAAAGTGGATTTTTGGAGATACCTTAGGCTTGGAATGAGAACCTGGTAAAAGAATACAAGAAAATGAATACTTGTCTTACCAAAAATTAGTTGGTGGGTGGTTGATATGGATTTGCTTGTTGGTGGAATCTAGGTTAATTTCAGATGCATAATGATACTTGGGAGCTTAGTAAAAGGTCGATAACAAGTAGGCTCCCTATGTGATAATTGATAGCATTTGATAATGTAGATTGACCTAATTGACCTATAAAAAGAGATTCTAGATACAAAGAGCTCTTGATCACATTGTAGATGGTTTGACCTCTTAAGCCTCTCTCTCTTATAGGCACAAGTAAGAGGTGGAAGTGGTTGTCCAAACCGGACTTGAAGAAGGATTTTAAATATAAGTCATCCATGCAAAGGGCTCACAATTGGATTTAGACTATTGTATTTAGAAAAGCAAGGTGGTGGTTTGCATGTAGATTTTATGCTGAGTCCAGGTTGTCCAACTCGACCATCATCAATTAGGGTGACCGTCATCTGTTGAAGACTTTGGGAAAAGATAGGTCAAAATTGTTGAAAAGGTGTGTTAATGTAAACAAGTGACTAACTTGACTCTAGATTAGGTAAGTAGGTTAGGCTAGGTAGGTTTGTCAAACTTATAGGTGTAGTTGATAGAGGTTCAAGAGAAACCAAAGGTATTGTGACAACTAGGACCGTGTGTGCAATTTTTTAGTGTTTACAATAAGATATGGGCATAGTGGTATAGGCCCTTAGGATTAAAATTATTATGAAGATATGATAGAATTCTAGAGTGTGAGAGATGACAAGGCAACAAACATTGATAAAGTGGCACCAAACATAGATAAAGAGGTAATAATGTTAGACGAAGGGTTTGAAGTTGATAGAATGTTGAATGAGGGTCTAAACAATGATTGCACCAACTTGAAGGAGGATGCTTTAAATCCTATGTATTATAATTGTAAGTTAAGTCATTTGATAACAATACTTCAAATTCTTAACTTGAAAGTGGACAAATGAGAGTGTAGATTAGTTATTGGCATTATTAAGTTTGTTGTTACCACCTGACTCTACATTGCCAACAAAACAAAGTCAATGTAAAAAGTAAATCACTAAGCTAGGCTTATGATATAAAAACATCCACATGTGTGTGAATGGTTGTGTATTATTTCATAATAATCTTGAAAGTGAGAGTGAATGTTCAAAATGTCATGAAGTGTGGTATAAACAAAGGTTGAAATCAATTGTGGTTCCTAGAAAGGTTCTTCGCCACTTTCTGATAATCCCATGATTACTCTAAATGTATAGGTGTAGGACATACTTTATATAAATTTTACTTCTTACCACTAGCTTTCAAGACCTCTAAATTGTTATGGGGATGTGGTATGTATTATCTATTAGCTTAGCCCTTACCACCATTTATCTTCTTGTCTACCATGGGGATGCAGTCAACCTTTACTATTTTCTCTTACCACATCATTGCAGGTCAACATTTTGTTTGTCATGGGGTTGCGGTGAAATATTATATGCTTCTCCAACACTTGCCACCAGCCCACCAATTACTTTTTAGACCTCCATGGGGCTGTGGTAACCAATCTCTATATACCATAACACCACAAGTGAAGTTCTATCATGTTGTGGGGAAGCGGTAACTATCTTTTCAAGTCCTTTGGTTCCCACACACCCACTAAAGCTATGTGAATGCACTATGAGGTTGTGGTAAGAGATAAAAAACACATCAATGCTCAAAATACAAAGGTATTTCACATGGAAATGATATGGGATGCTTATGAATGAATCTTGGAATAATTGTAAAAGGAATATGGACTCCTAGGATGAATTTTATGAATTTTGGAAAAAATGCCTCAAAGAAATGTGGTCTCATGGTGATGGAATGGTATGATGAATGCCATGAAAAGCAAATTGTTATGGATTATCATGGAATTCCATCACCATGAGACCACATTTTTTTGAGGTACTTTTTCAACCAATTCACTACCTTGTCTTTTTTTCTTGCTTACTATTAAGCTTTGATAGATTTTTTCCAAGCATCCATAGCTTGTTCGAAAGAACTTGTTTTAGGATTTTAGCCATAACAACAAGGAAATGAACTATTTTATAAAATGATTTGCTAGACATGTATGAAAAATGTGTTATCATAAAAAAGGTAGTGAACTATTTAAAAAATGCCTCAAAAAAATGTGGTCTCATGGAATGCCATGACAAGCAAATGCAATTGGCAGCTATTCCTAGTTATTAGTTATGCAATGTGAAGTAATTTCATAAATTCTTAGGTTGACTATGTAAAACCAATATTGTTTGAAAGATGTGAAATACATCAACATCTAGTTATTATTTATGGAATGTGTAATAATGATTTGAGTTTTAAAGATGTGCAATGTAATGTAATCAACAATTTTAATATAAACTACAAAAATCTATTTTTTACAACTCATTAGTTAAACTCTTTGTTTTATTTCCTCTCTATAACTCTATTGCTATGGAAATGCCTTTCAATTAAAAAAAATAGTTTTTGTCTCTTAGTCTACAATTTTCAACATTTTTTTTAAAATTTGATTTTTTCAAAAAATCTTGAACTTTTGGTTTGCCAATTTTTTCCCCAAAAGATTTTTGTTGCTATGTGTAGAACATTACAGATGGATCAACATCGAAGGTTGAATACAAATCAATACCATGAATTTGATGAGAGAGTAGCCAATGAGAGGGATATGGACAAATATTCGTGTACATTTAATGATTGTCTTGGTAGAAAGGTGAGAAAAATAAATATGATTTATCGACATATTATAAGATATGGGAATAGTGGTATAATCCCTTGGGATTACAATTATTATGAATATATTATAGAATTGCAGAGAGTGAGAGATGAAGAGGCAAAAACCATAGATGAAGTGGTACCAAAAATAAATGAAGAGGCATAAATGTTAGATGAGGGGTTTGGAGTTGATAAAATGTTAAATGAGGGTCTAAATGATGATTTAAAGCTTGTGTATGCTAATTTCAAGTTAAGTCATTTGACAATAATCCTTCAAATTCTTAACTTTTAAGTGGTGTTTAGTTGGATAAATGATAGTGTAGATCATTTATTGGTATTATTAAGTTCATTACTACCACCTAAATCCACATTGCCAACAAAACAAAGTCAATTTAAAAATCAAATCACTAAGCTAGGCTTAGGGTATGAAAACATCCACACTTGTGTGAATGGTTGTGTATTAATTCATTATAATCTTACAAGTGAGAGTGAATGTCTGAAATGTCATGAAGCGAGGTATAGACAAGGGTTGACTTTAGTTATGGTTACTAGAAATTTTCTTCACCACTTTCTGATAATCCCATGATTACTCTAAATGTATAGGTGTAGAGACATTGCTAAACTTACGCATTGTCATGCCCAAAATAAGAACACTGATGAAAACAATGACATGTGCCTAATTTTAAGGCATGGATGGAATTTGATAATAGATGGCCTAATTTTTCTTAAGGTCCTCATAATATAAGGTTGGGTTTAGGTCTAGATAGGGTGAACCCATTCTTAGATAAAAGTACTAAATTGTCAACTTGGCTAGTGTTTTTAATAAATTATAACTTGCCTCCATGGTTAGCAACTAAACCATTTTTATTAATGTTATCATTGATTATACCAAGAAAGAAAAGTGTGACTTTAGATATAATCGATGCTTATCTAGAGCGATTATATGATGAGCTGATGGAATTGTGGAAAGTAATTGAAGTAATTCAATCTTTAAGGGATGGTCATTTAATCAAATTCACTTTAAGAGCTTCCTTATTGTTTATGATTCATGATCTTCCTACATATGGCACATTGTTTGGTCTCAGTATTCATGGATACCATGGATTTCCTGGTTGCAACTTTAAATATTTTTTGAGGCATTCAAGAATTTTGTGTAAGTGTATTTATTTTAGACACTGTGCTTATCTTAAAATGGATCATCCTTATCATCGACAAAAAAATATGTTTCAATGGTCAAGAAGAGAATCGTGAAGCACCATTGCTAATAACAGGTGATTACATTGTTGATAATGGACAAAAAAGACTATCATTTATTTAAAATGATAGGATTGGTGGTAGTAGATATGATCCTTGTAATGAAAGTAGTGTAAAATAGTTGTGTATATTCTATAAGTTTCCATACTTTAAGGATATAGCCATTAGGCATTCTATTGACTTTATGCATATAGAGAAAAATATAGCCTATGCTATTATACAAACTCTTTTTGGTACTTTTCATACTATTTCATCATGTGAAGACTTTTGATAACTAAAGATTCATCATAATATTTGGGTTGAAAAATGTGATGATGAAAATAATAGAAAATCTAGTGTTCCTTATGTCTGGACAAAGGAACAACATGAACAATTCTTACAGTTGATGTCTCAAAATCTATTTCCCACTAGATATGTAAGTAGTAGTATTAGAAGATAAACTGACATTAATGGCTTAAAAGGCCTCAAGACCCATGACTATCATGCCATAATTAAGAATATTTTACCTATTGTGGTAAATATATCAAGTTTGGAAAAGGGGCCAAGATTGGAAATTATAAGGCTGGGCCTAATATTAAATAAAATGAGTTTACATGTATTAGATCCTTCAAACTTTGATAGTTTGATGGAGGAGGTTGTTGAAGTCCTTTGTCTATTGGAACAGGAATTTCCATGAACAATCTTTAGCATTTATATGCATATTTTGATACATATAGAATATGAACTAGAGCATTGTGGCCCAGTAAGAATGAAATGGATTTATCCTATAGAATGATGTATGAAGGTTTTGCAAAAAAATGTTCGTAATAAGGCAAAACTGAAAGGCAACATATCTAAGGGATATTCAATGCAAGAGGCCATGAGATTTTACACAGAATATATGAAGTATTTTTAGAATGTCAATCAATGTGTATGGGAAGATGAGAGAGTTGCAATTGAAGTATTAGAAGGAAATGTATGTCACTTCAAGCTATCACATCAAGAAATAAGTGCTATACATGCCTATATTCTTCAAAACACATGTTCATTCAATAAGTGGCATAGGTAAAAAAAATTACACAATAATTTATTTACTCAATTGCATTTAAACATTTATATTATCAATCTTACTATTTGTACATTAATATTTTATGTAGAAAATATAAAGAAGAGAATCAATTTTGGTTGCAACATCGACCTCAAAAGCATAGATGTTATGATTTGATTGGAGGTGATTCTTTTCCAAAATTTAAAGAATGGATTGCTAATGTAATTAGTGAAGCAAAAGAAGAAAGTAAATATATAACAATGGAGGAAAGTGAGATTTCACAATCTCCACATTTATGGGCTATGTGTTTTAGTGGAATGTGGGCCTATGGTAGTCATTTACGAGTGGAAGAAAAAGACAAAGGAAAGACACATTGTGATTGTGTTGTTAGTGCTGAATTTCTTCATGAAACTGAGAAAACATTTTATGTTGGATTCATCCAAGAAATTATTCAAGTGGATTTTGGTAAAAATAGTCCTATATTATTAAAATTTAAGTGGATCTGACTATCCTCAGTACAATTTTATGAGTATGGATTTATATGTGTAAATATAAGATAATTTTTATCAGAGACAGATGAGCTATATGTTTCCCCTCTTCAAATGTACCAATCATTTCTAATTGATGATGTAATAATCTTAGGATGGTCGTATGTCATTCAAACAGAGTATCATTCCAAATGAAAATTCATGGAAGTTATCGATATAATGCTTGATGGGCAATATGTTAATTTACAAGAAACATTTGAAGAAGTGGATGAAGATGATAATGGATTATTTGAAGAAGAGATTTTAATTACCAATGAAGAGATTGGGAGAGATAATTTATTGTATGTCATAGATGAGGATGAGGAAGAAAATCAAGCAGATGCAGTAAGGAGTGGTCAAGATTCATAAGTCTGAATATCTAGTTGAAACAAGGGATATTCATATTGATAGTCTGATACCTGTAATTGAAACTATATTCTTGGTTTTTGAATACAAATTATTTTTAATCTATAAACTAAATTCTATTTTAAGTTTCCATTTGTGGTTATCATTAGATTGGAAATTCAATAGTTATCAACTTATGAAGTAATAAAGTTTTACTGATTCAAGTTGTTGATTTATACATTATTGTTTATTTAAACTTCAAGAAATGAGGAAAAGGATTGTAAGGTGAAAATTAGTCAATGATAGTGATCATAATGCGGAAATTTCATTGATAGATTATGAGTGCTTTCATAGATAAAAAGTGACCAAGAATAATGAATATTTATTGTGTCTTGGTTTGACATACAGGTAAGTTGTAAATCCACTAAGTAGTATATTATTTATTTAATAGTGTTTAATGAAATTTTATAGGCAAGAGATTTATGTATATAAGACATAATATAATTTTTTTTATAGGAAATAAAAAGCTAGAAAAGAAAATGTAGAGAAAAAATAAAAGGAAAGAAAAGATACACTATCATCATCTCATAGAAGACAACACATTTGTGATTCAACAAATGCAGTTGATGAAAACAATAATTGTGATGATGTGTAGCCTAATATAGCATATGGTGATGTGTAGCTTGATATAGCACATGGTGATGTGTAGCCTGATATAGCACATGGTGATATGCAATATAATATAACACATTGTGATGTGTAATTTTGTGACGATATCTTAGTACAAATTCTAAGAGAGATTATTAAAAAACATCAGAGTAAAGGAATAATAGGTCTGTAAATGATTTATTCAACATTAATGGATATGTTTGAAGTGAAATCTATGAAGAATGGTATTAATCTACCTACTCATGCCACACTTTATGTGGCTAAGGAGCATGAAGTTTTGGTTAATGAAAGTCATGAAGAAAGACTGATTGCATTTGATGTGCCTTAGAGTGCACCTATTGCATCTAGAACTTTTGATGGAACTAGTGGATCAACTAGAAATACTGGTAGTGGGTTAATAGAAATGTGTTTGCTTTTGTCAAAATACTAAGATTGAGTCAAGATTTGTACAAATATATAGAGAGGAATGCAAAATAAATAAAATTATAAGGCAAGAATCCATTCTTGGTTGAGGTATCAAGAGATGGTGAGCCTATTGGGCCAAATGCTACAAAGTAGGCCTTTGAGTTGGGGGTAAGATGTAGGGATCATTTGGATATTTTTAAATCAAGTTTTGTAGAGCAAGATCTAAAAAATGTGGAAAATGTTATACAAAAAATGGAAAATGATTTTTGAGACTACTAGTGGACAAATCTCTAAAAAATATTAAAAGCAAAAGAATAATTTTGACGAACAATTTTAGATACAATTGTAGATTAATAATCATGGAGAGAAAAGAGAGGTTAGACTCCACTCTATCTCCCAAATAGTGGGAGGCATTGAAATAAAGTATGCATTCTAAATAATATTTGACCAAGAGTTATAGAGGCAAGAGAGCAAGAGATAATATGAGGGCTGGATATACATTTGGCCATGGTAGGTTGCAGGCCAAAATGGATAAATTTGTAGTGAGTGTATGGCTTTTTGGTTCAATTTACATTGTGATATTTATTTTGATTTTTTATTGAATTAACTATATTTTGAAATTGACATTGTATTTTAAGTGGAAAATAGTAATAGAGAAGCAGGTGTAGAAGATATTGTCAATTATATGGCAGCATTAGATTGACCTAGTAAATCTAAGAGTGGGATGAAGTGAAAATCTAGTTTGTCAATAAAGATTTCAAAGCCATTTGTTAAATTCCTAGTAGGATCCTCTCTAGATCTTGTCAACTCAAATGAAGGGTACTAATAGGTAATGAGTTTGCATATTTGGTCTTACTTAGCAAGTTTCACAGTTGGTTGCCTCCATTAACCCTATAATTTTTGCATAGAATGAACATAAATCCACAAATTTAGATGAGGTAAGAGGCTCTATTTATCTCATTTATTCTTGTTTTAAATTATGTATACAAATTCATCTTAATATGTATATTATTGAAATCTAAGTGTAGGAAAATCCAACCCAGTTTCTTTATTATTGGAGTGATCTAGAAAATGTTATTTTGGACAAATTTATAGCTTGCATTCTTTACTTGACTATTGAATGATTTGTATATTTTTTTTGCATGATGGTTAAACCACATGTAGAGAAATTTTATCAAAGAATCAAGAAAACAAAAATGCCTTCATGATGTCAACAAAGCTACTAATATTGATAGTGATCATGATGAACTTGACAAGAATGTGCAGCATAATCATCATAGTTGTGTTGAATTAGTTGAGGTAATATAATAGTTGTCAGTTATTTATCCCAATGTTTTGTCATTCTTCATGGTTAAAATATTCTTTTGGATAAAAAATTACAGCTTCAGCATTATCTAAGTTGCAAGTTAATCAATCCCATTTTTTTTGTGATTCTTCTTTTAGACAAAAATTTATAGATTTCACATTCTTTAAGTTGTAAGTTAATCTGTCCCAATGTTTTGTCATTATTCATGATTAAAATGTTCTTTTGGACAAAAATTTATATCTTTTTCATTATACATCTTTCCCTTGAAGCGCCCAAATTACCTCTAGCCAATCTATCAAAATTTTACTTTACCCATCCTACTGGTGGCTCTCTTGAAACTACTTGTTGACATTGTTATTTTCTATTCTGACCCTCTAAGCGAGAATAAGGGGGAATTCTCAAACCACCCCATTGGAGCCTCATACTAGCATCCTAGTCTAGAAAAACTACCCCATTTAACCTAATAGAGTTTCATTTACTATTAACTTTTTCATAATACTTTCTTCAATCTTGTTTTGGAGGGATTTGAGACTCATTTCTTTGTCTTATAACAATCTTCTATTCCATTCCTTCTAGAGTTACCATATTAGAATTGTGGGACTTATCAACCATAAACAATGATAAGTAGAATGTATTTTGATATGGGGCCAATATTGAAACAAAGTCATTATATCATTAAGAATCACACTCTTCCATCCTAGCTTCATGCATAACCACCTCTAGCATTCAAAAGAGAATTGACAGCCAAGACGAATGTAATCCATTAGCTCCTCTTGGGATCTATATAAAGGACATCAAGAAGGACCATGGAAACCCAACTTCCTAAATCTTTCAGCAGTTAGAATCCTTTTATTTAGAACTTACCAAGTGATTAATCTTGCTTTACAAATTCCAAAATTATTCTATCAATATTGAAGAGTGATGATGCTACTCATACCTCTTTGTGTCTTTAATATACTTACATAGCCTGACTTAACTAAATAAATCCTAGTCTTTATACCATACCAAACAATGGAGTCCTCTCCTTGTCTAATAACTAATTTTCTTTTCTTTAGTTCCTTGTTGGGACTATCCACCACTTGGGAGTTAAAATTGAATATTGAAAAATCCCTCCATTTATAGCCTACACCTCCTTCTGTTGGATCTAGAATTATGTAATCTTTAACATTGGTCCCCCAAACCCTGGAGAGGGTCTCCTTGATATGTGGAATGTCTAGAATGCCATCTAATTTTGGATATCCTACCCAAGAATTAGACCATAATTTAGCTTTGTTACCATCATGAACATCCCATGATGTTAAATTCATGATGACTGATTTGTAATTATTCATGAAGTTCCATATCTTTGATCCCTTTGGGGTGTTTTTGACTATCAAAATCCCTTTAGAAGAGACATTACCCAAATATTTCTTATTCAAAATTTGGGCCCATTTACTATGGGTTCCTTATGCATCCTCAAAATTAGTTTGGCTCCTAATAATATAGTTTGAATTGCCTAATTTCTCAAGCCAACCCCACCTTCTTGTTTGGATCTACAAAGCTTGTACCAAGCCATAAGAGCTATCTTGTCCTTCTCCTCTGCGCCTTTCCAGAAATTGTTTTGCATGAGTTGATCAAGTTTGCTCTCTACCCCCTTCAGAAGCACCAAGAAAGACGTGATGTAGATTGACATGGCTGAGATAACCACTTTGATCATTGTCAATCTCCTAACCCATCAGAGCCATTTTACTTATAAGAAGTAATTGTATCCATCATATTTTGGATCAAACTATCCCAAAAGGTTAAGGATCTCATGCCTTTGGTTAGGGGCTTCAATCATAGGGAAACCCTCCCTATTATTGTGATTCATCTTATGCTTAGGCCCTTGTTTCTTGTGGCCAAGTTTAATCACGTTTGCTCCTATAAAAATCTTCTCCCTTTGACTTGCTTCAACTCTGCCATATCCTAAATTTCTATCAAAACATTTTGAATCCCCTTTCCTTAGGTCATCATTTTCTTCTTGAAGAACCTAGAATTAGTTTTAATTTCCTCTGCAACTTTATATGTGACCATTACCCTACTCCATTTTTAAAATATAATGTGTGTTTTATATCTCAATATAATGTGTATTTTTTTTGGTTTTGCATACATTTATTGATAAACTCCAAGAAGGGGATAAAGTCTAGGTGTTGTGTTTGATGGTGTTGTTGTGGGTATTGGGTAGATTCACTCACTATCTATTGTACATGGAGTGAAATTGAAAGGAACAAGAGATGCAAATGTAAATATTTTACAGGTCACAAGTAACATATCCCTTTCTTATGGAGAAAAAATAGATGGAGTTGTCCTTCTAAAAGAGAAAGAGGGGACCTTCACATGGTGGCCACTAAAATGTTTTTAAAAAATGACATAGTTGATGTTTGTCATGTTCTAGCTGTTACATAGCTTGGCCCATTACTTTATGTAATAGTTTGAACGTGTTATTTAGGGATATTCTTAGTGAATTTTTGTCTTTTTTGGAGCTGTATAAGCAAAAATAGGCATTGTAACTTAGTTTTCTTAGTCATAGCACTGATAAACACACTTTGTATTAACATATTTTTCAAAGCAAAGACACATATTTCTATCTTGTATCTATTATAAGAACACCTTTTCTCAATAAAATTTAAGTATTTTGCCTTCTTAATAGATGTTTCATTATGTGAAAATGAATGATTGATTATGTTTTTCCATGTTTTATGTCATATGTTTTGAAGCCTCATCATTATGTCATATGTTTGGTGGCCCTATATCTAATACCCAAACATTTATTAATTCATCTCGAGTTTCAAATTAGAGTAAGCTATATTCCCTAATGTTTTAAATTTTGTTTCATGAGAAATATTCATGGATTCATCATATTAATGCTCTACATATTGATCAGAATAATATTTATGCATTTTATGTTGTCTGTGAATAAAATTAAGGATCACTATAATACAACATGGGCCATTTACAAGTCTCATGGCCACATGAATCTAGGACTGTTGTTAGTGTTGTAATTAAAAGTGACATAATTAGTTTCTAACATAATTGGAGCTACTTTTCATGTGCTTAATATCAAGGTACTCTTATTACTTAATTAGAGGTTACCTAAAGAATCTGCAACCTAATTGGAATTACCTTTTTTGTACTTAATATTATGACTTAAATTTTTTCTTACTCTTGCCAACTATAAATTAATGAATAAGTTAATGGAGTATTAATCAGTATGATATGTGACAAATCTAAAATAGGATTCTAAATTTTGACATCTCTCCACATTTTTTAGATAGATATATTTAAAATATTTGTACTACTACTTCTTATGCATCCAATGGAAGCTGAAAAGATACCCCTGACTACATAATGTAATGGGTGTCTGTAATCATCATTTGTAATCCATATTGAAGGTTTTATAAATTCTTCTTTCAAGAAGTGAGCATTTATAATTACATCAATTATATGTTGGTGCAACTAAGTTTCCCCGTAAATGCAACAAATGTGATTAGGACAGAATGATGACCAGTGAAATAAGTTAATAAAAATGACTAAATATACTACCAAATTGATCAAAATGATGATTAAAATTAATGACTAAATACACTACCAATGGATAGAAATTAGTGAATAAAAATGACTAAATAAGTGACCAGTTAACAACAATCAATGACTAAATATATTAGTGAATAAAAATTAACTAAATAAGTGCCTAGATTACAACCAATGACTAAATCAATGACTAAATATACTACAAAATAGATCAATCAAAATGACCAAAAAATGACTAAAAATGGTTTATTCATCAATTTGGTCATGTTATAAATGACTGGCAATAAACTACTAATGGTCACGTGATCATGTGTGGTCATTTATATGTAGTTTTTAGTAGTTTTTGTAATCATATATTATTGTTTATGTACTAGTTTATGACTCTGAGAGCAACTATGTCAACCATTATGCACTAGAAGAGGGGAGCCATGAGGTGACTGATATTGGGGGATGCAATTCATAGTATAAGGAACAATTCCCCAATTGTTGCACAACTCCTTAAAGTGTTAAAACTCGAGCACCACCTTCTCAACTTGAGGTTAGATCTACACAAGCCAAAGAGATAACAATCACCTCTTGTCATTAATTGAAAACTATGAAGATCATTTTTCATTATTGTAAATCATTGAATTCCTATATTTCTATAGCTAAAATAAAACTATAGCTCTAAAAAATTTCCATATAAAAGGAAGATAAGACAACCATTGAGATTTCTCCCCCAAAAAAACATGTGCCAAGAGAAGGGCTGATGTAGAATGGTTAGAAAATGTTTTGAAACCATTTACAAGTAGATTGAGCTTTTAAACAAGTCCAAAAGAGATATTTAAAGGAGTCGGATCTAAATCAGACCAAACATTTAGGTTGAGAAATTATAAGTGTAAGAGGCACTACCCAAGGAAGGTCTTGATGTACCAAACACTAGATAAAATGCATGATTTGATGTCAAGCCTAGAATTAAATATTATTTTAATTCTAGTGAGTCAATTTTTGGGAAAATAATTTAAATTCCAATGCCTATTTAACATGTCCTTCCACCATGCATATGGAGGTTGTAAATCCATCTTCTACAACATGAAATCAGAGATCAACTCTTGGATACGAAAAATGGAAGGTAAGTCCATATTAAGAAACTTATATTTGTCTTTTAGTAAATTCCATATGATCCAATCTTAATAATAATTCAAATCCTTAATATTAGGAATGCCTCTTTTAAATAGATGCATATATTTTATCCTTGATTTTTTTGCTAAATAAAGACTAGTATTTCTCCTTATAGGGGACCACTTGATATTACGATCATTAAAGGAAAATCCACTATGATACCAACTCGAAATCATTTTGAAAAAGGCTTCATTTCTTCAAAATATTTCCAAATTCTCTTGGATACAAAATAAAAATTTATCCTGAATGGGATAGTGGTAATCAATAGGGTGTGTAAACCAATGTTTTTACAAATATTTTTACCATATGAGGTATCTATATAGATGCAATACCTTAGAATAATTTTCAAAACATCATTACATTAAATTGCTCTAATCACCTACTTAGAACAAAGTGAAATACTTTGTCTATAGACATCAATGATGCCCATTCCTCCTTTGTCATGAGGAAGGTGACATATGTTCTAAACAACCTTATGATAGCATTTTTTTTTGCTTATCATTAGTCTCATGAGTCTTTGGAGGGGGTCCAAAATAAAGAGAAATAAACATGAATGGATGCAAGGATTTTGGTACAAACCTAAGATTTACTATCTAAAGAGAGGGGTTTGAAATCTAATATGAAACTTTATTTTCCACTCCATCAATGACATAATTTGATAGATTTGAAGGATAGATATCAAAAGTAAATGGAATACCATGAAATTTAAATATATCTTATTTTTTTATTCACTTCCATTGATAATGATGGAACCATTTAGGAAAAGACATCATGTTTTATTTGCAAGGGTATTTAGCTCTTTGAAAATTAGACCTCGAGGCTTTGAAAAAAAATCCAAGGCATTGAAGCACCTCTTTGAAATAATATTCTTGCTCATCAATAGGAGTGATCAGGAAGAAAAATACCATGCTGATAAGTCCTCAATATACTATGTGATAAAGAAGATAACCAAATGCCTTAGCAACTAAAACATACAAAGCATGAGCTAGATGGTAAACCTTGTCTTATGGAGTGAAAAAATACAAATCATTTAGACTTGTGCCCATTGGTGGTGAGGCAAGTTGATGCATTAGAAAAAAAAAATTGAACTACCAAAGGAGAGAATTGGCCAAAGCTTTAATATTTTAGCATAGCGAGAATAAGATTTTTTAAAAGTTATCTTGAGAAAGATGGTCCTCTAACAAGAGGCCTAAGATCATTCCACTCATTCCAAAAATATAATTAGATTATCTAGTATATATCTATTTTTTATGAAGTTAATTTATTTAGGTTTGTTGATCATAAGTATACCATGGTGAAGATAATTTTGTAGGGCCTTGGCAATGATTTTATACTAAAAACTCAAAAGGGTGATTGGTAAAAATTGATAATAATCTATAGGTCACCAAACTTAGAGATGAATTTAATATTTGGTTTGATGATGCTAGATCCTAATGACTTATTTAAACATGCTTATTTGTAAACTTACAACAAGTTGAGCCCTAAAAATTTATAGGTAACTTTATATAATTTACAAGGAAAGCCATCAATACCTTGTTCTTTGCCATTAGCCATCCTATAGCATTGAGTTAAATAATAATGTGAAGAGTCTTTCCTTTTTTATCTCTAAAGGCTAGAATGTGAAGAGATAAAAAATTGTAAAATATTATATATAACACTTTATTATAATAGAATATGGTTCTGATGCATTGATAGAGATTAATAGAATCATCTTGTTATGTTTTTTCCTAATATTATTTTATATATGGCTAATTCATAGTGAGTACTCATTTAATTTAATCTATTTACCGAATGTTATGTCAGTTATGTTCTACATTCTATTGATAACTATGTTATTCTTTATCTTTAGGTGCATCTTTGTATATCATAGATGGTATGTAATATTGTAGTATCTTTTGTGCCCTATTTTACTCTCCATTGTGCAAGTTATCCATATGATTAACATGTTTTGGATTATTTTTAGGAGCCTCTGATAATAATGGTGAGGTGATCATGATCCTATTTGGATGAAATATGATGAGATGGTTTTTAGGGTAGAGGGATGTAGAAAGATGGTTAGATGAGAAAATTAAGAAATTTGTAGAATAAGAAACATTGAGAGTCAAAAAAACTATAGAGCAGATTATCCAAGAACACATCTATGGAAAATTTTATGAAATTTTATAGTGTGAGTTGCCTAGATTATTAGATGTATGGCTAGCTAGATTAGAATACTATTTATTTAGTCTAAGGAGAACCAAAATTATAGTCTAGATCAAAGAAAAATTTGGAATATTGTATAACCTAGATACTAATTGGTCCTAAGCAATAGATTATTAGATGAAGACTAAAATCAACATCTATATTAATAATTTTAAATTACAAAGATATGTAGCTTTTGATATTGTGCAATATCAATTTATCCTAGGAATCAAAGGGAATGTTTTGTAATGACTACCTTTGCTAATAAATATGTTGGTTGTGGAAAAGGCCATGGTGCTTACTCTAGCCAACATAGAGTAATCACTTTGGGCATAATAGGGGTGCATGCAAGAGGAAGTGAATGATGAAGAACTAAGTAAAAGTAACTTGAACCTAATCACATAAAATGGAACCTGAAAAGACTCCAAGTGAGAAGAAAATTTTGGGATTAGAAAGGGAACTACGATAGAAAATAAGGTAGAATAAGACAAAAGACTCAGAAGTAACTACGAATAGGACTATGAGTAGAGAAGAAAGTGTTAGAGCTAGAGAAATGTAAGAAACATATGTTAGAAAAGAAAGGTTATTGAGAGAAGATGTCAAAATTGATGGAAGAAAAGGGTACATGAAATATGAGAATGTACCTGATGAGAAATAAGATGATCAAAGAAATGATGCAGAGGTAAAATAGTTATGAAGTAGAGGTAAATCACAAATAAGGGAAGGGTTTTTCATTGGAAAAGGGAAGGAAAGTTTTGAGGAAAATGTTAAATTTGACTTCATTAATATCACAGGTTCAAGTTCAAAGTTAGAATAATTTAGAGATAAAATTCAATCTTTAAGGGTATGCATTCCCCAAGCCCACTATATTTATTGAAAGAAGAAAAAGTATAGAAATATAAGTGAATTCAGGTTGGCTTGATTCCTTTACTAACAAGTATTTAAATCTTAGTGTAGAAACTTAGTGGGCATTAGAAAGAAAGAAATTACAATAAGTAGGATTTATTTTTACTCCTATAAATATTAGTGGGTAACATCTTGTAGTCATAGTGAACACTATGCAGTCACCTAACATCATAATGAAAAGTGCACAGTAACCACTAGTCACAGTTACTAGTATTAATAAATCTATAGTAATAACAACTAGCTTACCAGCTATGGAACTAAATGAAGGTATTTTTATGACTTTAATTCCATATGATGGGTCTACGAACCCTAAAAAATAGTTGATAACCTATGAAATGAAATGGATTATAAAAGGGGTAACTATTGACACTTAGATTTGAACCCTTGAGGAGATGTTTAGCTCTCCTCATCCAAGTGGCATAATGGAGTCATCTCTCTTGTTGTGGGTAACAATTTCATTAAGATGAATCTCTAGACAAGGGGCTAGCTCCCCTTGATGCACCTTTAAAGCTCTTTCTAACCTATCAAGTGTATATGAAAATGGTAAAGGAAAATAACTAAGAAACCAAAATGGTGATGCACCAATGTTTATCTCCCCCTATTTGACTAAGAATATGCTACTTAAAGACAAAAAAAGTTTTTCTCACATATAAATCATGACTCTTTTTGCATTGTTACATCAATATTTCACATGTTAGATTTAATAAGGCATTCAACATTTAGGAGAGAAACAGATGATTCCAAGAAGGAATATAGTCATATACCACTTTTGAAATGTCTATACACTTAGAAAATAATACTAACATTGACCTAAAACAACACTCTTTATACACATTTGGTAGGTAATCAAGGATGACATGTTAGGAAAGATGATCTCCCAGTAAACAAGAACAACAAGACTTGAACTGATACTCAATAGTATAGCATGTGAGTGGCAAAAATAACTTGTATTATTTCTTCAAGAGTTTTCAAGTTAAAATTTGGCCAAAGTTTTCCCAATAATTAGTGGACGTGTTGAAAAGAGATGAAAGAATGCATATATATAGATTTTGAGAGAGAAATCAAGCAAGGAAGTCTAAAGGTCACTTGAACATGTGTCACCTTGAGAATATCAGTTAAAATAACATGAAAAAGTGGGGTGAGGTGAGTCATGCCATGTCATGGGGTCTACTTGTTCAAAATAAGTCATAAGAATGGTGGAAAGTGGCATAAAACCTTTAGAATTGTTACATAAAACTACCTCTATCAAAGACCATCCATGAGTGTTAAAACTAAAAATGGGGAAACTAACACATATCACTGCTCAATGGATATGAGACTCATAATGAAAGTAAGAGAACTCTCCTTATAACTACCATCCATTCTCTTGACACTTGTGTTCATTGATTTCATAGGATCTCTTTGATTTGGTTAGCTACCAACAATAACTTGAACCATCGACCTGTTTACTATTCGCTTGTCTGATCTTCACTAGATGCTCATGATCTTGCCATTTTTTACCTCTATATTTTCCCTTAGGTTCTCACCAATCCTTTTGATAGCAACAACTATTTCTTGTAGTTTGAAATTGATGTCTACATCGCCCTTCTTATTCATTTGGGATATTTTCTTCATACACTTTTCCCACAGATACTTTGTTTCAACACATGTCTATGAAAGAATTCATTCAAATTTTTTGATTTTGACAATTACTTTAGCCTTTTCCTTATGAATTTCCCACAACTAATTTCTTCAAACTTTATTTCTTGTGGACTTTTATTTTAGCATCTTTGTATCAGACTTTTATTTTTTTCCTTCGACCCCTTTTTCAACATTAATTCCTTCGACCCCCTTTTCCACATTAATTCCTTCAAACTATTGAATGACTCTTCAAAATTTTGAAAGGAACCCTTCATAAATATGAAAATGTCCTCTAGGTTTGTGAAAAAATTCCTTCCAAAAGGAAATAACCCTTTAGGTTTTTTGAAAATTACCATTGAAAACCCTAAAAGTGTCCATAAATATGCAAGATGCCCTTTAGAGAAAGTGGTTTAGGACAATTATACCAAGAAAATATCCTTCAATAAAATTGGAACTAGGTCATTTCCTTAAGAAATTTACCCTTCAAAAAAATGTTAAGTGCATTTTGAAAAAATTGAAAATGAGCCCTTCAGCGTTCTGAAAAAGGTCCTTCAGGGAAATTGTTTTGGACAAAATACCTAAAACAATTCCTAACACCTAAACAAAAAGCTTGAAACATATTTTGAAAAAAGAAATAAAACTTACACCTTACCATAGGTTTTGATTGGAACACCTCCTCTGAATAAATTCTACATATTAGACTTAGCCAAAAGGTGTAACTTAGACAACCGAGCTTGAATGACTAAGTCTAGAAATGTTTTTGAAGCCAGTCTTTAAACCTAAAAAAAATTGCTTGTGCTTTGGTGAAGGACCTTAGATGTAGTACATAGTAACTTTGAACCAAGATGAACAAACTTACATGATTATCTTCCTCTACAAATGTTTCATGTGCAAGATCTGGTGCTTTGAAAATGCTCTTTTAAACTCTACTCAAACCTGTTAACATGACTCAAAGAAAGTAAAAGGACCTAGACAACAAACTGATCAAAGATAATATCATTCATATTATGTTGAATAAACCTAAGATCACTCTATTACATGATATTTACCCCTAAAATATCTAAAATCTAAATAATCATATAAGGATTGCCAATTTTGACCTGTAGGGTCAAAAATTGGTCAATAAAATGGTAACTCATAGGGGTAATATGCCTTCTATACTAACCAAATTGGTAGACTAAATAGTACATTGGGCATGGATTTATCTAAGGACATGTAAAATGACCTTGAAAAACATGCTAAACTTGAAGGAAAACTCACACCATGAGATGCAACACACAACAAGGATAAGACAAAAAAAGACACAAAGCAAAGCAGACACAAAATAACTCACACATGTGCGTAAGCACTTACGGAACACAATGAAAGAAAAAACTATGTAAAAGGTAAGAGGATAACCTTAGTAGCAATTCTTTAGATATATCCCATTGACTGGGATATGAGGATTCTCTCCATCAAACTTTGAGAGTTGGAAGGCATTGTGTTGTTTGCATTATGTGATCACATATGGGCCACTCCACAAAGCATCAAACTTTGTGTGTCTTCCTATCTTGGCCCTATATTAATCACATTTTAAAATGATATATCCTTCCTTATATCTCCTCAACATGGAATTATTATCAAAATATTTCTTCGTTTACTATTGGTGAGTAGTCATAGTGTCCATATCTTGATCTCTTTTTCTTTCAATCTCCATTAACTCACATATCCGAACTTCCATACTATTGTTCTCCATCAATTATAGATGATAGTTAAGATATAAAGCTGGTAACTCAAGTGAGATAGGAAATCTAGATTCCCTTCCATAGATAAGTGTATAGGTTGAGTTTCCAATTGCTCTCTATGGTGTAATCCTATCAACCCAAAGGGCTATCTTTAGCTTGGTATGCCAGGTTCTTTGATTTTCCTCTATTATCCTCTTAATGATCTTGATTAAGTTCTTATTTTTGGACTCAGATAGTCCACTCCCTTGGGGATAGTAGTTGGTGGAGGTTTTGAGATAGATACCATGCTTTAAAGCCCATTCACTTGTCCTTACTCCTATAAAAGCTAATGCATTATCTGAGATTATTGTTGAAGGGGCCCCAAATATTATTATTATACCTTCATAGAAGTCCAAGACTAAGTTTTCATTTTCCTCCTTAAGAGTTATAGCCTTCACCCATCTCATAAAATAATCAGTGGATGTCAACACCCACTTATGACTAACACTAGAAGGTGGATTGATTAGGCCTATGAAATCCAAACCCCATTTCATGAAGGGTTGTTAAACCTAGATTGGATGAAGCGGGGAGTAGATAGATTTTGTTTTCCATCAAAAAGAGAACACTTTTTGTATTTCCTTACCCAAGTGTGAGTGTCCTTAAACAAAATAGGCCAAAAGTAACTAGCCCTCATAATATTAGTAGTTGTGGTTCTTAAAGAGAAGTAACCACCAACTGGTCCATCATAGAATTCAAAAAATACTTTTTCAATCTAATATAAATCAATACAACTCAAAATCACACCTAAAAAGTCCTTTATAAATAGCATTCCATCAACAAGTACATAAGAAATGGATTGCAACCTAAAGTACCTTCTCTTGGCCCTATTGAGACCTTATGGACACTCACCAGTTTAAAGGAAATGGATCATGTCTTGTGTCCAAATTCTCATAGATGAAGGTGAAATTTTCATAGAGTCATCATGAATTACCAAAACAACTTCTTTTTTCTCTTTCATGTTTGAAGCAAGATTCTCACATAGTCCTTTTCCTTTCACTAACTTGGTAGTTTTGATTTCCACATCATATTCCATCACCCTTGTGATCCATCCTACCCTCTTTTTATTCAAGTATCTATTCAATAGAAAGTATTTTACACTATAATGAGGCAAAAAATTTGAATCTTGTTATTAGACAACATATGCCTAAACTTCTTCAAACTCCTTATGAGTAAAAGCACTTATTTCTCAACATATGTGTATCTTGTTTCATAGCCTTCTAAACCTTGGCTAAAAAGGGCAATAGGTTATTCTAAATTCTCATCATTTACTTGGGTAAGCATAGTATAAATCAACTCTCCATTCTTGAAAGTGTAAAAATTGAAGTCCTTGGATAAGTTTGGACTTGCAAGAGTAGGAGCTTGGGCAATGGCTTGCTTGATCTCTTCAAAACATTCTTTCCTACTTCTTGTCCAACTGAATATCTCATCCTTCCTTATCATAGATGTTAGAGATTTGATAAAATTAGTAAAGTTAGGAATAAACCTCCTAATGAAAGTGATCTTACCAAATAAACATTGTAAACCCTTCTTATGTTTAGGTGAAGATAATGCTAAGATGGCATTCACCCTTTCCAGATCAATGGATAAACCTTTCTTGGAAATAATATGTCCTAGTAGTTTACCTTCATGGATGGTAAACACACACTTATTTGGGTTTATAGAGATCCCAAAATCTCTACACCAATAAAAAATCTACCTTAGGTTCTTGAAATGATATTTTGTTTCCTTGGAGAAAACTATCACAACATCAAGATATACTATTACAATGTCATTGATTAATCCTTAAAAATCCATATCCATTGCACATTGAAAATTATCTCCAGCATTAGACAAACCAAAATGCATTTTCCTATAATCATATGTACCCCATTTATTAGTAAAGGTTATCTTATATTGGTCACTTTCCTTCACCAGAATCTGATTATACCAAGAATGCCCATCAAGGAGATAAAACCTTTCACTACAAGTCACAACTTAAAATATTTGTTCCATGGAAGGGAGTGGGTAATGATCCTTCAAAGACACTCTATTAAACTCCCTAAAATAAACACACAACCTTATCTCTCCATTCTTTTTCCTAACAGGAACTAGGTTTACCAACCAAGATGAATGCTTAATGGGAAATATGATTTTAGACTCAATCATTTTGGTGAGTTCTTTCTTAATGAGAGGCTCAATTTTGGGATTGATTGGCATTTTACTTTGCCTAATAGGCTTATCATTATCATATAACTTTATAGTATTCTAAGCTAGATTCAGATCAAAACCTTTTAAATCAATATACTCCCATGTAAAGACATCAGAAAATTAATTGAATAACTCAATGAAAGCATACTTATCTTCGCTAGTACATGCTGTCCCAAGTGCAAGAAATTTATCTTTCAATATTTGAACCTTCTCATATTTTTCTTGCTTGATATATATTCTTACCTTCTCTTTCTTTAGCTGGTCATCATCATTGAATATGCTCTCAAGAGTGACTAAGCCTTTAGGGACTTTTTTAGACTTCAATTGCACAATCTACTCTCCATATTATTGCTATAGTTTAGACTAATTCTTGGGAGAAAACTTAGATTCTTCTTGTATAAAAAGTTATATTTTATGGTCACTATCAAACACTTTCCAATTAGTGATATTATCCAGTATGGAGGGCCTTACAATCAGCTTTAGATGAGGTTGGTTCTTGTCTTCTTTTATCCCTTTTGGAAAATCAAACTAAGCTCCAATTACTACAAACCTATCAACATTCTTGTTGTCTTTTATTTAAATATAAGTGATGTAAAAGGCTTTGAAATCTTCCACAATATCCCACACTCTATGCTTATAGGACTTAAGCAAAGAGTTTTTTGTCAAATGCAACCCTCTAACTTGATTGACAACAAGTTTACTATCACCAAACACTTGTAATTCTTTGACACCTATTTTCCTTGCCTAATCAAGGCCATGAATGAGGGCCTAATATTTGGATACATTACAAGTATAAGAGAACTGAAATTTGAAGGGTGAAAAATACCTTTCCTTTGAAGGTAAAACCAACATTGCTCCACTACCAGCCCCAATCTTGCTTCTAGACCCATAAAAAAAAATTGTCATAAACCGTTCACATCTTCACTTGAATTCACTAATTTTGGCATGAAATCATCCTCTTCATGCATACACTATACCCAGAAACTAGATTATTCTATGAATTTGAAAGGATCATGCTCATAATGTTCATTTCCCCATTCATCCAAATACAAATAAAAAACTCCTTCAAGAGAAGAAGTCAGAGATTGGTCTATGTGGATCTCATCTTCATCAATGATGGCATAATTAGTATTTTCCACCTTAGGAATATAAGGTTCCAAGTGATTATGATTAATATTTTCTAATTCAATCCTCACTTTAGTTCCATACTTTGTCCTAAACACCATGTTGGACCAATTGGCTGCCAAGTATCCACCAATCTTAGTTGTAAATTCTCTTGACAAACAATTATCAAAGTATGGAGGAAGGTCTACCACAACTACATCATAAGTGATATAAAAAGTGGGAAAATCATGTCAAATCATATTCAAATCTTTTATTACTCTCAAAGTCTTTGCGGGTGACCGATCTAATTTTAGAACTCCCTTTGTCATTGGTTCACATTTGAGGCCTAGCTTATCAACTATTACTTTAGGCATGATTAAAGTACTTGATCCACTATCTATGATGAAATTATGAACCAAAAAATCACCAATTATTAGAGATAAGTATAAAAGAGTCTTATCAGCCTTCTTATCTTGATCATCCATGGATTGAGCTCTATTTACTAAGACAATTTTTTCATTCCTAGCTTGACCAACTTGCTTACTTACTGCCTACAATTCATTTTGAAGTATATCCTTATGTCTAGGTATTTATAATGAATCCCAAAAATAAATATTCATATGAAACTTCTTCATCTCATCCATGATATTTTTGTAAGGATTACTCATTTTGGGAAGTTCTTTGGAAGCACTAGTACCTTGTGATGTAGCTTGTGGAGGTAGAGGTGTAAGAGCTGGTCTTATGTCTTAAAACCTCTAATTTTATTGAAATTTTGGAACTAAATTATACACACCCACCATTAGAGATGATGTAGGGGTCAAAAAATGTCTTTGAGTAGCTCTATGATCCTCTTCAATAGCCCTCCTTTGGATCTAGTGTTAGAAGACACACTAGTGTTCACGTTGGTCGTATTTCCCAAGTGATTGATAACACAAAATTCTCCTTCCAAGTGATTCATGAGAGTGGAATCAGAATGAACCTATATACTCTCCATCCCAAATTTCATTATCATCTCAAAATTTGAAAATTGAGATGTTTGATCACCATGTGTAGTCATGCCTTGATTTTGCATCTCATTGGCATAAGCAACTTGGTCCAAATTTTGGTCATAGGAAGGACAGCATGGTTTCTCTTAAATAAAGCTATTTTGAGTGGGGAAAAGGGATTTGGAATATGAGGGATCATTAGGATTATATATTTGATAAGGCTTAACATGAGTGATTTGTCCTTGTCCTTGTGCATTGTTTTGAAAAGGAGGTATGTTTGTTTGTCCAAACTGATTTTAGAATTGATATGGCCTATAACCTTGGGCTTGTTCCATTTTGAGAGCAAAAAATTCATTATTAACACTTTGGATCAAAATTTTAAATTCATTTATTTCATTTGAAGGAGCAATGGTAGACCTTTCTTGATAAGGTAAAGGGGCTAAAGTGGGCAATGCACCATGACTAGGAGAATGGAAATCAAGGAATAGTGGCATTGGAGGTCTAGGAGCTATCTTTCTCACTTGGACAAGATAATTATTAGAATTTATATCTATTTCATAGGAATAATGCAATGTGTTTCCACCATAGATTGAGTCATCATGGCAATGTCACTATTCAATGCTTTCAAGTAGTACAAAAATGCATAGTTTGAGGTCGGCCTCACAAGAATTGGAATTTTATCCCAAGTTTTTTGGAACCTAGTATTAAAAGCTTGCATGAATTCATGTGGTTCCATATTTATTTTTGTAAATTTATTAGATAAAGATAGGTGATCACTTTTTTCCCTAAACCTATTAGTCAATAGACACCCTAACTCATCCCATCAGCCAATAAAATTTACAGGTAGTGTCCTATAACAATCCAAGACTTTTCCTTTGAAATACAAGGCCAAAAACCTAATAGCTACATTTTCTTGAGTGATGTTATGGATGTTACAAAAAAATTATATATTCCTAATGTGTTCAATGGTAGTAATAGGACAATCTCCACTAAAATATGGGACACTTTTGAGGGTTACTCCTAGAATTTGATCATATTGGGTAAGATTCAAGGGAGATGCCCTAGTGAAAGGCATAAAAGGTTGTCTTATAGCCATCTTAGAATAATCACTATGGATGTTAGGAATGGAATGTAACACAAACTTAGAAGATTTAAACACAAAATCTATTTTATAATGGTGAGTGCTTACAAACCTAAACCTTTTGGTGGAATATAGAGGAAGTTACACAAATTCAAAAGGTACACCTTTAGCAACAAACCTAGTGGTTACCTTTGGCATAAAAAAAGGGATGATCATCAACCAAAAACTTTGAATTCTTCAATGGAGTCACCAGGTACTAAATGTAGATGTTATTTTCATCTTCAACTATGTTAAGACCAGCACCAAACTTAAACAATCTTTTAAGACTTAGAGGTCCCATCGTGCTAAAAACTGTTGACACTTAGATTCGTACCCTTGAGGATATTCTCAAATATCCTCATCCAAGTGGAACAATGGAGTCATCTCTCTTGTTTTGGGTAACAATTTCATTGAGATGAATCTCTAGATAAGGGGCTAGCTCCCCTTGATGCACCTTTAAAGCTATCTCTAACCTATCAAGTGTATATGAAAAGGGTAAAGGAAAATAACTAAGAAACCAAAATGGTGATGCACCAATGTTTATCTCCTCCTATTTGACTGAGAATATGCTACTTAAAGAAAACAAAAGTTTTTCTCACATAAAAATCATGACTCTTTTTGCATTGTTACATCAATATTTCACATGTTAGATTCAAGTAGACATTCAACATTTAGGAGAGAAACAAATGATTCCAAGAAGGAATACAGTCATAGACTACTTATAAAATGCTTATAAACTTAGAAAAGAATACTAACATGGATCTGAATTAACACTCTTTCTACACATTTGGTAGGTAATCAAGGATGATATGTTAGGAAAGATGATCTCTCATTAAACAAGAACAACAAGACTTGAACTGATACTCAATAGTATAGCATGTGAGTGGCAAAAATAACTTGTATTATTTATTCAAGAGTTTTCAAGTATAAATATGGCCATGAGTTTTCCCAATAATTAGTGGAGGCTATTAAAAAGATTTGAAAGAATGCATATATATATATATATATAGCTTTTGTGAGAGAAATCAAGAAAGAAAGTCCAAACATCACTCGAACATGTGTCACCTTGAGAATATTAGTTACAATTACATGCAAAAGAGGGTGAGGTGAGTCATGCCATGTCAAGGGGTCTACTTGTCTGAAACAAGTCATAAGAATGGTGGAAAGTGTCATAAAACCTTTAGAATTGGCACAGGAAACTACCTCTATCAAAGACCATCCATGAGCATTAAAATTGAAAATGGTGAAACCAACACATAACACTACTCAATAGATATGAGACTTATCATGATAGTTAGATAATGCTCCTTATAACTACTAGCCATCCTCCTGACACATGTGTTTGTTGATTTCATAAGAGATCTTTGATTTGGTTGGCTACCAATAATGACCCAAACTATTGACCTGCTTATTATTTTCTTTTTTATCTACACTAGATGCTTGGGATCTTTCCATTTGTTATGTCCATATTTTACCTTAGGTTCCTACCAAGCCTTTTGACACCAATGGTTATTTCTCATAGTTTGAAATTGATGTCTACATCACCCTTCTTATTCATTCAAGATATTTTCCTCATACACTTTTCTTGTGGATACTTTATTTCAAAACTTTTTTCCAAAAGAATTCATTCAAATTTTTTGGTTTTGACAATTGCTTCGAACTTTCCTTATGACTTTCCTACAACTAATTTTTTTAGACTTTATTCCCTGTGGACTTTTGTTTTGGCATCTTTGTATCAGGCTTTTATTTTTTTCAAAATAATTCCTTCGACCCCCTTTTCCACATTAATTCCTTTGGACTATTGAATGACCCTTCAAAATTGTGAAAGGACCCCTTCAGAATTATGCAAAATTACTCTAGGTTTTTGAAAAAAGTCTTCCCAAAGTGAAAGAACCCTTCAAGTTTTTTGAAAAGCATCATTGGAAACCCTGAAAGTGTCCTTTGAAAATATGCAAGATGCCCTTTGGAGAAAGTGGTTTAGGAAAATTCTACCAAGAAAATATCTTTCAAGAAAATTTGAACTAGGCAATTTCCCTAAGAAATCAACCCTTTATGAAAAAATTAAGTGCATTTCGAGAAAATTATAAATGACCCCTTCAAATTTCTGAAAAAGGTCCATCAGGGAAATTATTTTGGACAAAATGTTTGAAATAATTTCTGAAACCTAAATATAAAACTCGAAACATATTTTTCCAAAAGAAATAAACCTTGCACTTTACCATGGGTTTTGAGTGTAACACCCCCTCTAAAGGAATTCTACATATTGGACTTAGCTAAATGGTGTAACTTAGATAGTTGAGCTCAAATGACTAAGTCTAGAAATGTTTTTGAAGCTAGTATTTGAACTTGAACAACTTTGATTGTGTTTTGGAAACGGACCTCAAATATAGTACATAGTAACTTTGAACCAAGATGAAAAAACCCACATGATTATCTTCCTCTACAAATACTGCACATGCAAGATTTGGTGCTTTGAAAATGCTCTTTTAAACTCTGCTCAAACCTATTAGCATGACTCAAAGAAAGTAAAAGGACATAGAAAACAAAATGATCAAAGATAATAGAATTCATATTATGTTGAATAAACTTGAGATCACTCTATGACATGATATTTAACCCTAAAATATCTAAACACCAAATTTTCATATAGGGGTGCCCAATTTTGACCTATAGGGTCAAAAATTGGTTAACAATAACATAAGATGATGTGAAGAAGTGGAAACTTGTAGGAATTTTGGTAGGACATGCCATGGAGTTTATTTTAAAAAGAAATGTAAATGTGCATGACCTCACACAATTTTAATATTTTCTAGTAACAAAATTTAAAGTAAAATATTTTTCCAGTCAAGTTATTCAAGACTTGAAGGAAATTCAGGAAAATATCTATAAAATGGTTGGAGAATATGATCACAGCTTTTTTGATGTGATGAATAAAATTGATTTTATTTTAAAATAAAAAGACAAGGCTAATTAGTTTATAGAGGGTATATGACTAAGAATAAGGTTTGATATTGTACAATCCCATTTCTCCACCAAGTTTGATGCTCGATCTGTTGCCATATGGGTAGAGCAGATAGAAGATTATGTGGATCTTCCATTAGTGGTATCAAAATTAGAAGCTAAGTTAGATGTTTTTATGATAAATATGAATGAGATGCATGGAAATGATAAGCCTAAGTTAGGATTATGGTGTGTATAAGGTGACTGAGAGGGACACCATACAAATGACTATCCAAAAATGAAAACATAATTTTGTGAAATCTACAGGGTAATTGGACATCCTACATCTAAGTGTCATCTTCTTCAGAAATATATCCAAAAATTGCACATGTATTATAATTTTTAAAAATCAACAAATCATGATGAGACACATTATCAATATTTACAATAATTAAAACTAGATATAACAAAGAACGTCTTCATAATAATGGCTCAAAAAATACCAATTGTGAAGTAATTAATTCCAAGACCAAACATGGAGATGATAAATGTGACTCAAGGTAGTCAGGGATGGATGCCTTTGTCACCTTCATATCACATGCCTTCATCATAACAATAAATGCCATAGGTCCTATCAAGCTGGAATAATACATCATCTCCATCATACCAATATTTTGTTTAGTATGCCCAACCCTACAATAATACAAATCTTCAGCAATAATAGGCAAATTGGATTCCAAGTTCCCCTTAGCACAAATATGGGGGATATGATGCATATATGAATCAATAAAGAGGATATGCTAGACCATAATCACAAGGGTGGGGAGATAAATAAAATAGTGGTGGCTATAGAGGGGGATATAGGGATGAATATCATGTCAAATATTAAGGAGGTTGCAATAATGATAATCATCAAGCTTGACCCCTTATGCAATGTTATTTATGTAGTGCATATAATCATTATATGAGAAACAAGCCCACCAACCTATAGAGACAATTCTATTGTGTACATTATAGGGTCAAAAGTCAACATCAAATAGAATATTGCCCAATTTTGAAGAAGTAAATAAATAAGAAGCCAATGAGCAATGTAAATCTAATCAATGCACAACCAAAGGAAAATTCATTTGTGTAAGCCATCACAAGGAAATAGAGAGTTGAACAAGGCTTACCTCCTTTAGAAATACCTCAAAATTATGGCATTAGAAAATTCTAGTGAGATAAATATCCTAACCCTACTATAGAAAATAATTTATTGTATCGAGTTGCATAGGTATTACAAAAAATACAACCAAAACCAATTTCCAAGGATGATAACATAGTTATTAATGCTCAAATGTATGGGCAAATTGTTAGGATAATGAGGTAAAAGGGTGTTGTGATTGATTTAATAGATTTGATGAAATTAGTCAGGAAACTACATAATGAGGATATATCCTAGAACATCACTAATATCCTACACAATCTCTTAGAGTGTGTGCAATGAGGACAAACAAGGGCTAGTAAAGTAGTTTGGTATATCAAGATGAAGAATCCCTGGGGTGTGGATTCATGAATGGATATTGAGTTGGCTGGGTATGTAATTCTAAATGTAGTATTTAATTTTGAAAGCATGGTCAATATGATTCCCTGATCAACTTAGGAAGTAATTGGTCAACCAAATTTGAGCTACAATCCAGTAACATCAAGTTTGGTAGATTATGGTAGATTCAAAACCATTGGTAGGTTAGAAGAGGTTGAAACTAAAGTGGCTAAGCTCAACCTATGAGGTGACTTTGAGGTCATAGAAATTAAGACATCAAGGACTCATTATCCTACCTTTATTAGTAAGAAATGGTCCTACAATGGTTAAATGATCATCAATATTGTGTATAATTAGTTATAAGCATATCTAAAAGATCAAATAGTAGTCATAACCCTAAATAAATCTAAGTAAAATCTATACATCACCTCAAAATAGCTAGAGTCTCCTTATGCCTATGGGGATAATAGTTAGTTTAAAGTGGCAATAAATGAAAGGTAAAATGGGGTGTAGTATGTAGAGTGTTAAGATTGGAAACCACATATAACACAACAAAAATAATGACTAACATTCAAACATGTTATAATGAATTCTCTAACTTGGCAAGTTCACCTCAAAGAATGTGTTTCTCTTTTAGTGCACTCTCTAACAAGATGCAAAGTAGATTTCCTATATAATACTAGTGCAACTATGATGGACAATACTAAACCAACCCCAGAAGGTATTTTACTTTAGGAATTTACATTATCCACAAGTGGTGAATCAGATGTGCATATCTCAATCTAGTCTCATATATATCATAAGTTATAACCTTTAAACATGGTGTTTGGTGTATAATGTGAGATACCTCAATAATTTATGTTAGAAGATATAAATATATTTATATTAAGGATTAAACACCATATACTGTAGGTGGATCAATGAGTCATCACACTCAACTATGCACTGAAAACAACTACTGTGACATGGTAGGAAGTACTAAAAACTCAAAAATGCAATGGGATGAAGCATGTGAAGTCTTGCATGCAAGGTTTCAACTACCAACTAGTGTCAAATTATAATGGCCTTTCTTACAATAAGGTCAATGCCTAAAACTAAACATCCATCGTTGTGTGGATATATGAATTGCATAAGAAGTATAACTATGATATTGGGTACACATATTTAACCACACTCTAGCACATCTACCAATAGCTTGGTATATGCATCAAGACTATAGAAGGGAAACCAAACATTGGGTATAACTTTGGTAAGATTTCATACAAACCTTTATGTTTGAAGATAATAATCCCTTAGTACATAATGCCTTCTATAAAATTAAAAGAATTCCATCTCATGTATGAGAAAAATATTTAGCAACTATAGATGAATCGTCATCTCATCAGGAGGATGCACAAGACTTGGATCTTGCACTGTACAATTACAAATATAAACAAAAAGAACAATTTCTTATTTATCCATGTAATAGAATAATCGATGATCTGACAAAATAAAGTGATAGTGATAGTGATAGTGATAGTGATAGTGATAGTGATAGTGATAGTGATAGTGATAGTGATAGAGATATTAATCTAGAAGTTTTCTTTAAGACATAAAATGAAGATGAACCCAAATTAGGGCAAAGTATAGAGCAAGTGGAAGAAGTAAAATTGCACAACATTAACATTTCATAATGTTAAGGCAAATGCATTCTCGAAGATGATTTGTCTAGTAGATTAGGCAAGATATATTAGTAACACTTGTAATAGTGGGAAATTATTGGGGACAAGAAATTTTTTTTGAGGCCCTACAACTATTAAAGGATTATCAAGATGTGTTTCCAAGAAAATTATCAGAGGTAAAAGGTGTAGATACATTTCTAGGAGAAATACACATAGAATTAAAAGAGTGTGCATGACCTATCAATAAACAACCTTATAGGAACAAATCCTAATATGAAAATCAAAGTAACGGCCGAATTCGATCAGATACAAGAAGATAGAATCATTTATCTAGTTGAAAAGGTAGACTTGATGAGTCCCATGGTTGTTCAACCTAAGAAAATAGGAGAAATTCAGGTGTGTGGGGACTACCATGCACTCAATGATTGTTACATTAATGGTCCATTTCCAAATCCTTCTATATTAAGTCCTTAAATCTATTATTAGGCATGAAGTATATTCATTGATGGATTGATTTAGTGGATATCACCAAATTCCAATTGTACAGGAGGATCAGGATAAGACCACCTTTAATACTAAATGGGGATTATTCACATACAAGGTAATACCTTTTGGTTTAAATAATATACCTACTATATTTTCTAGAGTTGTGGTAAATGCATTCAAATATTTCAATGATGATTTCTTTAAAGTATATTTGGATGATTGGTTTATATTTTCTCTATTTAAATAACACTTGTCAAAGATAATATTGATGGTGGAGTGATTTCAAGCTTTGTGAATATCTTTAAAGTTAAATAAGTATCTATTCTTTACACTTTTTAGTGTTTTATTGGGCCATGTTGTGTGTAATGATGGTATTTTGGTTAACCCATCTAAATTTGTTGTTATAGTAGGAATGTCACCTCCTACTAACTCAACTATAGTGCACACACTCCTTGGTCATATGAGATATTATCAAAAGTTTATAAAAGCGTATGTATCTATATTTTCATCTATGGATAAATTACTGCACAAGAATACCAAATTTGAATGGAAATTAAAATGTTAGAAAACATTCATTGAGTTAAACAAAAGATTGGTAACAACACTTGTCTTAGTGTTACCTGACTAGAAGAAGCCATTCCACATACTTGTGGATGCTTTTAGAACTATATTAGGAGTTATCTTAGTGTAGCCAGGCAACGGTGGGTTAGACCAATCAATACATTTTACTAGAAAGAAACTATCAGTAGAAAAAAATAATTAACAACCATAGAGAGAAGCACTAACCATGGTGTTCGCAATCCAAAAGTTTCAATATTAATTATTGGCTAAACCATTTGAGTTCTTCATAGATCACTATGTATTGTGATACCTGGTTAATAATCCAATGCTGGGAGGATGTATATCAAGGTGGTTAATGTTATTTTAAGAATTTTAATTCTAGATTAATGTTGATCTAGTTTGAGAGAATGTGGGGCCATATCACCTTATCAAACTTCATAATGGGAGGAACTAGAAGAACTTGAAAATTAATCCCAAAATGCACATTTATTTATAACTTATGCAGTTCTTGATAACATGGAAGACATTAAAAATTTCTTAGAACAAGTAACTTTTCCTACACACTACACTAAGTAGGATAAGAAGCAAATGGTCACCTGAGCCATATCGTATATCCTTATTAATGGATTCTTTTACAATCTCAACAAAGATGATGTATTAAGTAGAGTAGCTCTAGAGCACAAGCGACTAAAAATTCTTCAATAATCTCATCAAAGAATTGTAGGAGGTCATTTTGTAAGAGAAGCCACTATATGGAAAAAATTATAGAGTGGTATGTGGTGGCTTACATTATTTTAGGATGGACATAGAGTTGCTAAAGACTATGATGTCTATCAATGAATGGGAAAGCCAAACCAACAAAAAAAAATCCTTTGGTACCCATGCTTGTATAATAATCATTTAAATGGTGGGTAATTATTACCGCAATATATTATTTCACTAAAGGGTGGAAGATATTGTCACTCCAAGCTACAATGTGAAATATGCTACAATATTTTTATATGAAAACATTGTCACAAGGTTCAAATGTCTAGTTAATCTAGTAAATGATATAGGCATGCATTTGTTAAATAGTAATATCAAGACTCTCACTAAAGAGTTCATGATATCGCACCACAAAATCATGTCTTACCATTTGTAGACAAGTGGACAAGCAAAAGTGTCCAATAAAGTATTGAGGAAAATGTTAAAAAAAAAATTAATGTTCAAAGGGATGATTGGGAAGATCAAATTCATGTGATTTTGTGGGCTTATAGAACACATTAAAAGAGAGATATAACGTTCACTCCATTTCAATAGGTATATATCCTTGAGTCAATAATGCCTATGGATTATATTGTTCCTAGTATATGCATTGTGATGGTTATGATATTAGGGGATCAATAATCATTAAAGGCACATTGATGGATTTCACAAAGATGGAAAAAAATAGACAAAGGGAAAAGTGTATACAATAGATTAGAAACCATAGTCAGAAAGGATGTCATGATCTCAACTTACGATCTAATAAATTTTAGCTAGAATGGATGATATTGCTTTATGATAGTAGATTTAAAGCATTCCTAGAAAATCTAAACATTAGATTGTAAGGACCTTATATTATTCATGAAGTATCACCACAGGGTACTATAGTGTTGAAATATTTTCATGGAACCATATTAATAAGATGTATAAATGGTTGTAGGCATAAGCCATATCATCTTTAATCTCTATCATTCAACTAAAATAAAATTGAGTGGGTGTTGAGTAACACCATGTAGTTAGGATTTTATTTAGTGTTGTTTGTTCTATTTTGTTTTCTTAGGTTAGAATATTTGTATAGTATGTTCATTTCATCACAACACATCACAACCACCAAGAATAAGTTATCATTGTAGGGTACAATCATATTCTAGAGACAATTCATAGAAGATAGCTAGCCAAAACTATATAGAGCATATTAATTAAGTCTAGGAAGGTGGTGATAAGATAGGTACAGTGAATATAAATCCAACGGTCATGTCATACCATTAATGATGAAGCATTTTAAAAATATTACATCTCTTTCAAAGCATATTTAATAGTAAATGGACAAGTAGATTCATAAGACAAATTGATTAGATGAAATGACATATACTCATATATAATAACTACTAAAGAAGCAAATCCAAGATTCTAAGTATCAAATGTCTCTGTTAAGATAACTTCCAATAAGTAATATTAATTTAAAAATGAACACTCATGCATAAGTAGTCAATGCATTCAAAGTCATTGGTGACACAAAATTGGGTGCCAACAACTATATAAGAGTAGGGTATGGACAATGCCAAAACATTACAAACTTTAGCTAATAAGAGGATTCTTTGATCTACTTTCAGAATACCTACTTTTGAATGTATTTTAAACTAGAGAAAAACTAATCAAAGCAATCACTCATTCCAAACCATTGATCGAGTCATGGAGAGAGGTCATTTGCTGATTTTGCTATGATATGCACAAAGAGAGGAAATGGGGATGGGGTTAAGTCTTCAAAAAACTAATTACAATGATCTAAGTCCTTTTGATTTTATATATGCAACATAAACTACTCTTTTCACCCAATATACTCAAGAAGCAACACAACGAAGAGCTATAAAAATTCAACATCCATGGCAAGGCTCTGACACTAAAATATTGATTAAGCTACCTACATTTGGGTAATTAGATGAGGTTATGATGACTCTACTAAGCTGATACAATCAAGGGGATATCTATTTGGATCAAGATGTTACAATTTGGATCACTATGTACACCATGGCATGACCCATTGGCCTTCACAATCATGGAAAATCCCTCTTCACTTATAAGTATACAACATCACCAATCCATCTAAATGTGAGGTAAAAATATAACACAAGGTTAGGGTAAGGAACAACCATTGACTCAATTGAGGATGATCTACTCTACATTATGGTACAATGCATCATGAAAATATTTTGGCAAACCACCAAGCAAATTAAACAAGTAATAAAAGTCATAATTGATATTGCCTATCATATGACAAATCTATAAGAGGACTTCAACTGGCCTAAGTTTTTGGCAGCTCAGCTCACCACTAATATAGAAAAGGTAATTTTGGGAAGAACACATACATTTCAATACCAATTTTGGTTCTTTTATTATGTTTCACATAGTGGAAATCTCCATTAGGGCTAGTCAATGTAATTGTAGACTTTTGTCTTATTAATGCTATCACAAATATCACATGGACCAAAATAGGGTAGTATTATGAGCAATTGGGGTGATTTAACACATGCTGGATAGAAATCCTAGATTTGATCTAAACATAACCTAGGATACCACATGATGTAATGCAATATTTGGGATAACATGCTTCAGTTTTTAAATTATATGATGGTATTCAAATTAACGTCCATGAATTGGCTACTCCAACTATGACCCCAATGCCATTTTTAATTTCCACTCACACACCCCTCTGCCAAACCATCACAAATTGTGTAAGGATTGTGTCTTTTGGTGAACCTACAAAATAAAGAGGTGCACAATAGTCTCAAGAAGTGAAAGAACAACCCTATCCCCAAGTTCCAAAGAAAAAAAATTATACTCTCACACCTCCAACTAAATCCAAGAAAAATAATTTGGTAAGCAAAGGCTAGCTTGGCAAATCATAGTCACCCAAACATATTAAATCAGACATAGAGCTTGTAGACCTCAAAGTTAAGGAGGAAACCATGGATACAACTATGCCCAAGGTAGTAGATGCATAACAAACTACACAAGACACACTAAACCTTGAGGAGGTAAAGGAGGAAGAAAGGAGAATGAAAGAACAAGAACCAACACAATAGGTAGTGACACAAGAGACACAACAAAATTAGGAACAAGTTATGTAATGTCAATAATAAAAGTGTAAAAACATAGGCATAAAAACATGAAAGAAGGTTGAGGAAGCAATGACTAAATAGAAGCAAGTCAAAGAAGTTGAAGATATAAGGAAGAAACCTAAGAAAGTCAATTTGTGCAGAAGTAGGATAAAAAAGTAGAGTGAAAGAGGAAAGAGCAGGAGCAATCCTAACAATGACAATAATAGGTGTAAATTACACATCAAAAATAGAGGGAACAAGAATTTCAAGCCAAGGCTACTAAAGAATAGCTTAGACATGCATCAAAAGAATAAACAACCAAAGACAAAGGTAAGGTTGAAACTAAAGCCAAACCTAAGGATGAGGTAGACTCTAAATCCAAATCTCAAGATGATGCTAAGGCTAAGGTCAAATAAGAAGCTAAATCATAAGTTAAATCTGATGCTAAGGTTAAGTTAAAAGCATATACCCAAGCCAAAGAGCATAAAAATTCAAAAGAATAGGTAGAAGTAGAAAGTGTAGTTCAAACAAAGGCCATAGAATAATCATCACATATCTCTAGCCAATGGCTATGGGATGTCCCTATTACATCAATATGATAAAATAATTTCTTTATTTTTTTGTTCCAATTCACACTTAATCATGTGATACCTACGACCACCTCAATTTAACTTGCTACTACTACATGGAAACATCCTTGGATGTGACCCAATTACTACTATTAAAATAGATTGTATGAGCAATTGACTTTCAAGAATTGATTATGTAGAAGGCCTTAGATTTGGAGAAAAAAGTTCTTAGGTTACATGAAAAAAAATAGAGCAGAAGATAAGTTAGAAAATTTAATAAAATGGATAAATAATGATTATCCCACCTTAGTTACACAAGTACTAGGTGATCAAGTCATGTCAGAGGATAAAAAACTCACTGTTCTATTGAGATAGCTTACAAAAAATTGGGGGGATGCACATAAAGTGTTCACATTACATGCATAATGTAAATCTTTCAGGAATGAAACAAAATTCATATGTAAACTCATTAAATAATATGATTATCTCTTATACACTATTATGTGGCAAGCTAATTAGATAGTCCAAGATATGTTAAATTGGAGACAACATCTTAATCAATCCTTGGCTACTATAAAATCTATATCAAACATTGAAGATAAATATAAATCCATATTATAAGATCAAATGGCAACTATAAAAAATATGAGAAATGTACTCAGACAACTATTAGATTCTAGGGATGCTGCCATAAGAAGCTACAAGTATAGCATAATGAAATAATGCACAACAATTTTGCATTCATCTAAACCCAAAGCAAAGTAGAAATGTTAGATGATCTTATCTTGGATATTCAGCTCAACTTATCTAATTCTAAATCATTTCTCATAATTATAGAAGATGAAAATATACAAAACATGATGATGATCTAGGTACCACTATGTGTTATGCTTGTTATAGTATGTAAAGTGCTCACAGATTAGTAAATGCTCAAGTCAGATCTATCTCAAGTTAATTTGGATATTACCTAGATAATATGAGCCCCAATTCATTCCTCCACAACAGCTTTGACAAATCATACCTGAGAGGAATTTATATACCAAGGCACATTCCTAACAACCACCTCTTCTATTAGGTGGATCAAAAGTTAGTGGGTCAATAGCTGGTCAAACACAACAACCTCCATAGCCACCCAGTCAAACTCCTATTCTTCTATAGCAGTAATAATGTGCACTTCACTTTTCCAACTTGAGGAATATTATATTTTTTTGTAAAATAACCTAAAAATTAAGAGTGGGGCCATATTGGTTGAAAATCCATAAAGGGCACCCACCTGGTTATGCTAGCCTATTGAAAACTTGAAAGGGAGGTAGGCTAGTATGCTACTTAGTTAAAAACCTAAAAGGGTGGATAAGTAATGCACAAAGGGTGAAAATAGGTAAATGGCACCTTGAGTGATAACTAAAACTTTTATTTATGACTTATCTTTTCATTTTAATTTAGATTAGGTTACAATTTTGTCTCACGATGAGACAAATATTTAAGTTCGAGAAAGTGTTGGATGAAGAATAGAGCATGGCAAAATTACAAATTATATTAAAAGGACACATGTGTAAATTATATAATTTTTTCACTTGTATAACTTTTTTATGTATTCATCCTTGTAAGCCTAATTGGGAAATAGAATAATGTGAATATTATTTCCTTTTGTATCTCAAAATTCTAGAATGTGAAGATAAAGCATATTTTAAAAGACTATATATAACACTTTGCTATAATAGAGTATGGTTTTGATGCATTGATATATATTAATAGAATCATTCTATTATGGTTTTCCTAATCTTACTTTATATATGGCTAATGCATAATGAGTACTTTGTTTTACTTTAATCTATTTATAGAATGATATACCAGTTATGTTCTACCTTATTTTGGCAATTGAGTTATTCTTGCTCTTTAGGTGCATTTTTATACATCATCGATGGTATGTAATATTGTAGTCTCTTTTACACGCTATTTTACTCTCCATTGTGAAATTATCCTATAATAAGCATGTTCTAGAGTATTTCTAAGAACCTTTGCTAATAGTATCATAGAAATGATAGATCTTGAAGGGACCCATCCACAAAGAGTCAAAATTACCATCAATACCTTTCAATTATCTTCTCTTATCTCAAAGAAGAACTATATCTTTAATTTGTAAATCTCTCCTCCAAAATATTTTTTAAAATAGTTTATTCACTTTAATCTAGTGTTTAGTGATGCAATAAATGATTTTGATCATTTTTTCTCATAGTTTACTTAAGTACATAAACCTCTTATCTAGATAATTCTTTAAATTCTCATTTTCTATGACTCATTTCAACTGCAACATAGGTAGCTCCATATAAATATTTTTAGCATCTATTTCATGCAAAAATTGAAATGGATACATGCCAACATCCCTTTTGGGAGTGATGTGATTATCCCAAAATGTGTTGTACTCTTATGATTTTAATCTATCATATTATGAATGATAGTAATAATGTTCTTATTACATGATTAAACTTTTATATTACCTTGGGGTAATAATATGAAGAATGTGACAAAGAAATTTCACACCCATAGTAAAAACTAATGAGTTTATATGAGAATAAATTATAGAAATTATTTGTTACAATCTTCCAAAGTATACCAAACTTGACCAAAATGTTCTTCTTGATAAATTTTCATACTACTTTCAAAGTAGTTTGATTAACAAGGATGGCCTTAGCCCATTTTGTGAATGATTTACCACCCTAAAATCTCAACAACTCACTCCCAACTGATCACAAAACCACAAAATATTTAGTGTAGCTTTCGTTAATGATTACCAAACTTTAATTAAAAAAATTACAATAAAATTATTGAAATTTTAGTCGATAGATAAAAATTAAGAGAAAACCTTAATATAAATAATTAATTTGAAACTAATTAGATAGCCCCCAAAAAATTGCATAATAGTTCCTAAAATTGTGGCTAGTATGATGAATTTTTGAAAAACACTAAAATAGAAACAACTTGCTTTAAAATGATCATCAAACCTTAAGTTTTATATTTTGGCATCCTATAATTAATCTCCAACTCCAATAACAAATTTATATAAAAAATCATAATTGATTTCAAGATATAAGCACTTCTCCAAAATAAGGGTTTCACCCACACAATTGCCTAAATCAAAGATTTGATACCACTTGTTAAGATATACACTTGTAATAATTGAATCATTCATAATATAATGTAGATCAAAAAAACACAAGATATATTAGTGGGGAAATATGGCCAACTATGAAATATTTTTAGAAACAGAATAATACCCTTATAGTAAGGCAACACCATACAAAAATCCTTAAGGAATGAATAACTCCACAATTCTACTTCGAGGGGGACACCTCCAATATCCTTATACAAATATTAAAATAAAGCCTTTATATATTTTACATTGATATTAATATCATTTAGTAAGAAATCTATTACTAATTTAATGGATGGGTAAATTCCTAATCTTAATGTAGGGTGACTCATTACCCAATTTACTAATTCCACTAGTTACTCATTTTTTCTAATATATTTAACCCATACAAATAACTAAGGAGATGCGTGAAAAATATCAATATATCCATCAAACTAAATATAATAATATATATTATCCCTAGGTACATAGAACTATGGGTGATGCGTAGTTGCTACATGTGGATTATAATTCTCCAGTCATTGCTACTGGTAACTTTGTTATTTGTTATAGGTAGATCACCTAGTTGATTCAAGTAGATAACCTAATTGATACAAGGATCTCACCCAATTGATATGGGTAACTTTCCCAATGCTATGAGTAACTTTCCTAGTTTTTATGGGTAAATTTTTCCAATTTTTATGAGTAAAGTTTCCTAGATATTATGAGTAAGTCATCTAGTTGCTATATATACTTATTTACCTGAGGTTTCCATAAAATATACAGTTTCCAAATTAGTGATAAATCCAAAAATATGAATAAAGATAAATGACATTATTTTATTCCTATATAATCAGTCCTAATTCAAAACACAAAATATATATGCAACATTTTTATTAATTGCTATATGGAAAAAAGGACATTAAAAGGCAATAAATATATTGATTATAAGAAGTATACATATGAATTTTGAAAGGTTAATCAGGGTCAATTCTTGATCTCATCACTTGTCTCTAAGAACTATGTCAAATGCTTTCTTAGAATAAATAAAGCAATACAAGTATTATTATTTTTTGTTTCCCCATACTTTCTCAATTAAATGTTTGAGGGTGATGCAATGATCTATTGTTGAGTGATTTCGTTCAAATATTTTTTGACCTTATTCTCTCTTTCCTTGTATTTTAGCCCAATTTTTTATTTTAAATTCAATCGTACTTCCCAATATTTTTTCCATGAGGGGATTGATCATAATAGTTATGTAGTTTGAAGCGTTGTTAACCTCTCTATGTTTGACTAGGCTAGTGTTCCACATCATGCATAAATATTCTTGAGTAAGATTGTTGAAGATGCCTCTTAAATGAGGTTTCAATATGTCGATCCTCCATTTTAAACATTTATCTTGTAACCCATTTTTATATTACACCTTGTCTCTTGCTATCCTATTAAATCCTATTTAGACCTCTCTTTTAGTAAACAACTTTTCTTATGTGTTGATTTTTGGAGGAGTGTCCTTATATTCTATATGTTCATATAGTTGTCTCCATATTCTAAACATTAAAATTGTGTGATATTATTCTCTATCCTATTTTTATTTATTTTTAACTATTTATAAAAAATTTGAGGGTCACGTTTCCCAATCCATAGAAGCTCTTCCTACCTTATTTTTACATACTCCTTTTTTGTTTTCATCAATTACATGTACATTTTATTATTGGATTTTTTCTTAGTTATTTAAAATTGGTCTTTGTTTCCTTACATTCTTCATCAAACCAAACATTCTATAAAAAGATGTATTTTCTCTCATGCCTAGGTTTAGATATTTTACACTTGTTAAGTGTTTATCAGATTATGCCCATTAATTTTCCACTATTGATGTGTCTCCCATGTGACTTATATTATTTGTTTTATACTCCCTATAAGACAACTTTCATCATTTCTCTAAAAAATCCATGATTTTCTTATGTCATGATTATGTTTCCTTTCACCTTTTTCCCCTTTTGGTTGTCTTGGTTGTCTTAGTTTTTTTGTATTGTTGTTTGGATCATTGCATGTTAATTTATAAGTATACTGAGTTGTGAACAGATTTGAGATCAATAAAAATTTCACCAATCTATATCTTTGTAATCATCTAAGATAAATCTTGAGAGAAAATGATATAATCTATCAAACATTTCCTATTTTAGGTTTAGACACCTAAATTTGGTATTAGACACTTTGACACACTTTGACATACTTTGACATTACACATACATTTGAATCTTGTGCATAGTTTCCAACTATATATTTACCCACATGATGTCTTGGCCATACCTATTCACCAGACACACTTATTCAAGATCAACCTAGTCTATGCAATAACCTTATAGAATCCTAAACAAGACATCTCCATATCTTAGATCATGGATTTTCACTCTAAATATAGTACTAGGAACAACTAGACAATTATAGTAATCATAGGTTTCTATCTCTACCAGTAGTGTCCAAGAACACTCAACAACTATTTTTAAAATTTTGAAGTCTCTATTAGGTTAGCCTAGACACGTTTTATGGGTCAGCCATGGTGATAAATATCAAAGAATTAACTATAAATAAAAATCAATCATAAGGTTATCCTCACTTTGTCACTAGTTGGTAAGCACCTTGATAAATCAAAAAACACTCTCTTAAGACATAATCACAAAGAAATACATATTCTAAAACCCATCAAATGATAAATCCTAGAGCCAAGTTTGAATACACATGCATATCAAATCCCCATGGTGTCGAGTGTCAAAATCCAAATGTTGTATTGTATTATAGATTGATTATGATGGTGTATATACGCACCTATGTAGGAGACATACATGTTGTTTGAGTTCTTTTCATAGTATTAGAACATAGGCAATGTTTAATCACTCTGTGGGGAGTGGTTAGGGTTGTCCAACCAAAAGTATTATTCCATTTTCTAAGGGTCATTTTGTGTTTGAAATCAAAACTAGGGTTTGGATAGAATGAAAAGGAAAATAAAGATCAATGCACATGATCAAAGGTAAGTGTACAAATAATAAGTATTTACAAGTACATGCACATGGTTATGATGAGTTACAGACCCATATAATTTACAAGGACATTATGTGTAGAGCCAAGATAATGCAAGTCATTGTAGGGTTTGTTGCTATAGTGTTTTTTTCCATTAGGTTTTACCTACACAGATGTATAGCCATTCTATGTCAATTAAGCTTCCTTAGGTTAGTTATAAAAGGGTCAAATAGACTAATTATATTTTAATTTAATTATCTAATTATAAAAATTAGTGGATTCTTCATATTTCTCTAATTTTCCCTATATATACCCCACTTTTCATTTTTTAAAGGTTAGACAGGAAAGTCAGGTTAATGCGATTTGATACAAGCAAGTCATATTTTACAATATTATCATGTGAAGACAAGCTTCTTCCTCATTTGTAATTTATCTACGATTTCAATACTACATACATAGATTTGCTCAATATTTTGTGTAAGGATCCAAGATTGTGGCCAATTTGACATGGTATCAGAGACGTTTTTCTAGTATTATAGCAATCTTTGTGGTGAAATCTTGCTACATTCGCTATTCTAATAAAAAGAAGGTTTTGGTGGGATTATTTAGAGAATTTGTGAAAAAAAATTATTGGAGCTTCAAATATCAAAAATGACCATGCCATTGGTTTTAGAAGGTGCCAAAACCCTTGGATCGATTATAAGAATGACCTAGTTTTGGAACAGTTAATTTTTTCCTCTTTTTTTGGCATTATAAGGCCCTATTTTTTCTTTTTTGAAAAAATATATACTTATTATTTTGTGCAAAAATTCCTTCCATGTTTTCTTCATCAGGTCAAAATCTCAAATGGGTTTCTTGCAGAATCTTTATTGCTAAAGTATTTTGGACATTTTTAGATTGCCTCAATTCACATGCTGTCAAACCTCTATGTTACTCAAATCTACAAGTGGTCATTACTTCGGCTCTATAGTTGATCAACTTTAATTTGCATGCATTGAACAGTCTATTGACCAATCTAGACTTTTAAAGGGTATTTACTTAGCTAACAAACCAAATTAGACTTTCAGTAGTAAGTAACTTCACTTTTCTGAGTTGAGTTGTTTGACAAGTCCACTTACTTTCCCATAGACCAAATTAGACTTGTTGAGTTGCTTTAATTGAAAATCTATGAAGTTAAGTAAAGAAAGTCTAAAAACCTAGTTTACTCTAATACAGACCAACTCAAACTTGTGGAGTTGCTTTACGTGAAAATCCATGAAGTAAAGCATGTCTGAAAACCTAGTTTACTCTATTATTGCCTTACTCAGGTTTTCAAATGCCCATTACAACTCAGAGTTAGAAGTAAAGTAGTTTGGAAAACCTAGATTACACTATGAATACCAACTTGGAGTTTTGGGGCACCTCTACTCAAGTTTTCAAAGGCCAAGTACTTGCAGAAGCAAAGGAATATGAAAAACTCAGATTACACTGGAAAGACCAGCTCATAGTTTGGGGCACCTTTACTCGGGTTTTCAAAGGCTGATTACTTGTGTCAACAAAGTAGTCTGGAAACTTAGGATTACTCTTCTGAGATCGATGTAGACTTTCAAAGGGTCATTACTGCTCAGAGTTTTGAGGTACCTCTAATTAAACCTAGAATTTTTTTTCCATTTTTGGAAAGGGTCCCAGAATGTGGAGAAGTAACAACTTATAAGTGTCATAAATTTCAATCTATAGTTATGTTTTGGGCGCTATTTTTTTTTAAAGTGCATATTTTTTCAAGATCTACACATTGGTGGTGTTATTTTAGGCCTTTCGTAACATTCATTTTATTAATGGTATAATGACTTAAAACTCATTATAACTTTTTTGGATGCATTATCGGCTATGCTTGACGTCCCTCTCATACTCTTTCACACTAATTGCTCATAGATGCATTTTTGGTGGTACCTAATGTCTAATATTGAGTGTGTGTTGCATTATAACTTAAGGGGGGGTCTTGTTGATAGTTCAAGGGGGCACTTGTACTATGTGTAATCTATTCTTTGCTTTCATATCAATTTTATAAATTATCTCAATCTAATCTACACTAATGTATCTAAACATTGAACCAGTCACAACATTTAAATATCTTGACTAGAAGTCTAAAATGCAGCTTGCCTTAAGAGGTGAAGGACTCTATCAGATCACTATGAGTAAGGAAACTAAACCATCTATAGATGCAAAAAAGGTTAAGTGGTAAAATAGATGTGATGAGGCCTATGGGTTCTTATGCATGTCAATATCTCCCAAACTCCTATTTCATGTTGAATCTATAAAAATTCCCAACAAAATATGGACTATCTTAGATAAGCTTTCTAGAGTGCAAAACATCATGAGGGGTCATGAGCTAGAGAATGAGCTCATCACATTGAGCCCAAGTGACTATGACACCCTAAAATACTTCTTTACAAAGTTTAAATCATTGAGACTATAGGTAAAACAATGTGGTATTGAGAAAATAGATGACCAATTGATTTTATCTGTGCTTGTAAAACTAGGTCATGACTTCAATTTTTGTCTCTACATTTCATGATACCAAATGTGCACATAGATCCACTTAGAAAATGTCATCATTAAATTATTTTATTTCCAATCTGACTCAAGATAAAGATAAGTTGGTTCAAATGGGTGCATTGAAGTCTTCAAAATCACATGCCTTGATTATCAATTAGGACAAGAAGAAGCCTTCAAGTAGTGGGAAATAGGAGAAGAAATAGTCTAAACCAGACCATGAGCACAAGAAGAATTGGATATCAGATCCTAAGCCTAAGGCATCATCAAATTATTCCACCTCAAATGGGAAAGCTATGAAGGAGAAAATCAAATGTAACTTTGCAAGAAACTTGGGCATAATGAATTTCAGTGCTTGAAAAAGAATATTGACACCTTGACTAAGATGTTAGAGAAGAATAACATCAGTGTTCCTAAATCATCAACTTAGAATACATCCACACAAGATTTTTCAAATGCTAAAGACAAAAAAAAGGGTAAACACAAGGGCAAGGCACTTGTTACAGTAGCTTCTCAGCCTTCAACTTGGGTTATTGACTCAGGTACTTCCTATCACATGGCCTCCTTAGAGGATCTATTTTTAGAAATAGAGCCATGTTTCGTGCCTTCAATTCTCATGGGTGATGACACTTTAGTATAAGTAAATGGTAAATGATTGGTTGAAGTAAGTGATGGGACCTTCAATGATGTTTTTTGTGTTCCTTCACTATCCACCAATCTTTTGTTAGTATATCAAGTCACTCACATAGGTGTAGAGAAGTGAGTTGAGTTCACACCTGATTTAGTGGTTATCAAGGAGCTACATAGTGGCTTATGAAAAGGCCAATAATAACCCTAGACTATATACCTTCTCAAAATTTGCCTCAGATCAACCCTCAACTACACTAGTTACTCATGTAGATGGAGTGAGCAAACTATGGCATGAATGTTTTGGACATTTAAACTATCATTACCTGGAGAAACTCAGTCATCAAGACATGGTTTCAGGGTTACATAAAGTCAAATTCTTGGATGGCCTATGTAATAGATACATTCTTGGAAAGCAATCTAGAAGAGAAATATGACAAGGGTAAAGCAAGGAGAGTTGAATAGAAGCTAAAAATTATCCACAGTGACATAATAGGTCTATTTCCAAAACCTTCATTCAATAAGACTAGATACATACTCACATTCACGATGACTTTTTGAGGTACACTTGGGTTTTTTTCTCAAAAAGAAGTCTGAGGTCTTTGATCACTTCAAGGCACTTGTGGAGAAGTAGACATATTGTTCCATCAAAATCTTAATGACTAACAATGATGGGGAGTATATCAACAACATGTTTGAGTAGTTTTTCACATTATAGGGGATTCAAATGTAACACATAATTCTATATCATCCTTAGCAAAATGTTGTGGCCAAATGTAAGAACCAGACCTTGATCGAAATGGCTAACTGCATGCTTCAATCAAAGTCTCTTGATCTTCAGTTTTGGGCCAAAGCAATCAACTATGCATTCTACATTCAAAACCATGTTACACACAAAGCCTTGAAAGGAATCACTCCTTTTGAAGCTTGGGGTGGTCACAAGCTCGTAGTGGATCACTTTTGATTGTTTAGATCACTAGAAATGGCCCATGTTCCCAATAATAAATGCAAGGCAATGGAACCTCAAAGGTAGTCTTATATATTTATGGGGTATGTAGAGAGCACTAATGGATACAAGATTATCCATCCTAAAACTCATGATTTATTCATATAAAAGAGTGTCAAGTTTTGTGAGGGCCCACTTGAACTCACTAATGGCACTCTAGACTCTTCAAAGGTATCACTAGACATTGATTACACCTCAGATAGTGACTTAGATCCACCTAAAAATCCTCCTAATGATCAAGATGACTCTTCTTCTTCGTCAAGTTTAAGTGATGAGAGTAGTGATGAGGATTCTCCTCCTCCATCTCACAGTCATACTACAGATGATGTTGATGACTCACTTCTTGATTCTCCAATCTCATACAATTCTAGTCCCACTTGGGCCAAACAAACACTTCAAAGTGTTGGGAAATGGGTTGGAAATCCATTAGATACAAGGTGGACACATTCATAGTTTTAGGAGACTTCACATGCCTACCTAGCCATTGCCTTAGATCCACAAACTTTTCATGAGGCATCTCTCATTCCAGAATGGGATTTTACTATTTAGTAGGATTATAGTTCCCTAATCAAAAATAAATCATGGGACTTAGTCCCTCTTCATAAAGGAAGAAAATTTGTCCATTGCAAATGGGTTTATTAGACTAAGTATGATGCATATGGGTATATTGATAATTACAAATCTCATCTGGTTGAAAAGGGGTTTTAGATTACATTGAGACATTTACTCATGTAGCCAAGATGACCTCTATTAGACTCACTCTAGTCCTCATAATTACACATCGATGGGATGTTCACCAAATGGATGTTAACAGTGCTTTTCTACATAGCGACCTTAAAGAAAAGATCTACATGGAGAAACCACAAGGCTTTATGGAAGATTATTCCTTGGTTTGTACACTTGGGAAATCTATCTACGAACTCAAATAGACTTGTCAGGAATGGTATGACAAGATAGACTCCTTTCTCCTCATAGTCAGGTTCACTAGATGCCACTCAGATTTGAATGTCTACATGTTGTGGTAGGATGATTCTCTGTTGATCCTAGTTCTCTATCTGGATGAATTATTAGTTATAAAGAGCTCATGATCATCCATCTCAATAGTGAAAACTACACTTTTAGATAGATTTTCAATGACAAACATGGGATTGTTGCATTACTTTCTCACGAGTAAAATCATTCATTCAGATTTCAAGTTACTTTATCAAAATCTAAGTATTCTCTTGATTTGCTTGTTGGGTTTAATATGGTTGATTGTAACCTAGCTCCTACTCCCTTCTTGTCTAGTGTGAAGTTTGAGGTTGATTATCTTACACCATTGGTTGATGTAACTCCATATCAGTAACTTGTGGGTAGTCTTATCTATCTCACACACACAAGACCTAATATATCCTATTCAGTTGGCATGGTCTCCCAGTTTATGTAGGAGCCACATGAATTACATTGGAAAGTAGCTAAGTAAATTTTGCACTACATTCAGGGTTCACACAACTATGGGATACACTAAAAAGAAGGAACAAAGTTTGATTTGATTAGATACATAGATTCAAATTGGGTTGGAGATATTTAGAGTTAAAAGTCCACTTCAGGCTATAGTTTCTCACTTGGTTTGGGTCTAATAGGTTGGTCAAGCAATAAGCAGCATGCAATTTCTTTACTAGCTATAGAGGAAAAATAAAAAGGGGTTGTCAATGACACCACTAAAGAAATCTAGCTTTAGGGTATTCTCACTAAGTTTGGTATCTAGTTTCATAAGCCAACAATCATCTATTGTGACAACCAAAGCACTATCTAGATTTGCAAGAATCTAGTTCTCCATCAAAGGGCCAAATACATAGATATTCACATGCACTTCATTAATGAGCTTATCAATGAGCAAGTCATTGATATTTAATACTCTCCAGCATCAAATCAAATTATATATATTCTAATCAAAGCCTTCATAGAGAATAAATTTGTTCATCTATGAGCTCTCATTGGGGTTAGGGCTGTTCCAACTTATTCTTCTTCCTATGGAGGTTCTTCACTATGTACTTGGGTACCTCATTAGGTTTTCAATACCAGGACCTAATTATAATCTCACCTAAGCTATGCCTAAAGGGGGGTGTTGGTGTAATTATTTTTCCCATTGGATTTTGCCTACATAGTCATATGACCATTCTATGTCAATTAAGCTTCCTTAGGTTAGTTATAAAAGGTTCACTTAGGCTAATTATATTTTAACGTAATTATCTAATTAGGAAAATTAGTGGCTTCCTCATGTTGCCCTAATTTTCCCTATATGTACCCCACTTTTCATTTTTGGAAGGTTAGACAAGAAAGACATGTTAATGCAATTTTATGCAAGTAGGTCATATTTTACAATATTGCCATGTGAAGACAAGTTTTTTCATCCTTTGCAATTTATCTATGATTTCATTGCTACATACATAGATTTTCTCAATATTTTGTGTAAGGATCCAAGATTGTGTCCAATATGACAAGGTTCATAGTTTCAATGATAGTGTCCATGGAAGATTTGAGTCACCTTTTTCTGATCTAAGCATTGAAGAAGCATACACAAGGAATTTTCATAATTATTGATTATGGTAGTGAGCAAAAAAATATAGAAATAAGATATGTACATATTTCCCCTCTTTATTTGTCAATTTAAATCATCTAAGTGAAATATCAATCCATCCATTTCCAAATTCATATCAGGGTATTATTTCTATATTTTACACAATTTGAATATTTATAATTTTACTTTATTTAGATTACATTAATCCAAATTAACTAAAAAAATAGATCGTGTAAATGCACCTCCTAAATTTGGTCATGTTCTCATTATTACCCAAGTATGTTACATTCTTTTTCCCATAATCTAATCTCCTTTCCCACCTATTGTCTTCATCTTCCTCTAACCATAATGGGTTGTCATCTATGTCATTGTTATAGCTTATGGTATTAGCTTGATTTTTTGTGGCTTTGGTGTTGAAACTTGTCATTCTCATTACCTCTCCAATTTTATGGTAAGTTGAGATGTCTTTCCCTAATACTACATATATTTCTTCATAATTTAGATTCATTTTATTGTATACTTTTGAGTTTTACTCTACAAAATAACATGTTACTACTCTGATTGTTCTTTCATTTTCGATGATTTGAGTCCAAAAATTGATTGTGTGCGTTCATAATTTTTATAAATCTACCTTATATTTATGTTATGAGTATAATTTACCCTCTATGTCCCCTCCCATTTTAAATTGCTTAATTTTATATGGATGTTTTTATGTATCCTAAAAATTATGGGGTTTTTTATCCATCATGTTTATGTGTCTCTACAAGGATAATTATGTCTTTCATTTCAAATATGGAACCTAAATTGGGACATATATTCCAAGGGTAGCCTATACAACTATAACTTACCAATGTTAAGTTCTCATAGTGTGTTTTATCTCCTTATTTTTCATGTGTCATATGGATTTTACTACACACCTTTCCCTTTTTCAGCCATGCCCATTTTCCTTTTGACCTAATTGTGCCTATATTTCCCATTTTCTCTTGTGTTCATCCTATTTAACTAGTTTCATATCCTCATCCAAATAGAGGTGTGATCCTTTTGATAGACACCTATTTCTTATGTTTTTTTATCCTATCATCTTTGCATTTCATTATAACTCAAATATTTTTTATATATTCATCCTTCCCTTGCCTTTCCTAGCTTTTAAGCTTGACATATTTATGCTTTTCATAATAGTTTATCCTTGAGAATTCATCTTATTGGGTTATTGGTGACTTAATTTTATCCATAATATATTACTCAACAATTATGATGGTAATATTTCTCTCCCTTTCTTCCATCGGTCATAGTCTTAAATTTTTTTATTAGTTCCCTTTATTTTTTTTATGGTTCATTGACTACCATTGCCCATGTCTTGGCCTCCTCAAGTTGATTTTTTATATCATTCTCCTTTATCTTTATTTTTAATATAATTATTTGCATCTCTTTTATTTTTGACATGGTCATTTGACATGTGTTATACACTTTGTCTTTCCTTGTGATTGTTTGTGATGTGTTTTGCCTTAGCATGTGTAGTTCTTGTTGCCCAACTTCTATCATTTTCCATACTTTCTCTCTAAGCATCAAGTAGTCCTAAAAATTTCAATTTTATTATACCATTTCTATAAATTTGGATTCCTATATTTATTACCTTGCTTCTAAGCCTTATACCTTCTCTTTTATGCTCAATAAATCCCTTACATAGA
>JARHVA010000145.1:6930000-6945000 GCA_037957365.1 Torreya grandis
AGTAAATAAAATTATCACAATAAAAAATATAAAATAAATAAATAATTTTATAATTTAAAGTAAACAAAATTACCACAATAACAAATATAATTCATTTATCATATATTCCAGTATGGTAAATAAATAAATTCTTTTATTTTAACGTAAAAACAATTACCACAATACCTGATAATTGAGTTAGAAGCAATTTAAAAAAAATTAGGAGTGACAATTGGAATCCCTCGTCTAGCCTTAGGATCAATCTCAACTTCAATGGCACGGCTAAAGGTAACCACGATTTGGCTAGTGCCAGGGGGACTTTCATAGATTCTAAAGGAAAATTCTTTCTTGAATTCAGTGAAGTGCTTGGCTCATGCTCTAATAATGTCACTACGGCCAAAACCCTCTAGCGTGGCATCTCTTTGGTTGTTCAAAAGATTTGGGTTAATCTAGATATAGAAGGGGACTCATAATTTATTATTGAAGCCCTCTCAAAAGGATTTTCTCATAATTGGATTCTAAAAAATATTTTGGATGATTATAAGATCTTATGTAGTAATATGAGAACTTATATTCCCTTGCATATCTTTTGGGAAAGCAATAAGATAAATAACCACTTGGCTAACAAAAGGGTTACCCTCAATCATTTCGAATCGGGTTTCCATATGACCAACAACCTCACCAAGGGATCAAAAGCTTAGAGGATTTAAAAAAATGATACTCATCATGACCATTTTAATGAATTTAATCAGTAAATGGATTGGGTTTGATCTCATGGTTTCTCATGGCATAAGAATTTATTATTGGCATTAGAAAATGATTGTTTTTGGGAGACACATGGCAATCATGTCTCACAACATGGATTTTATCTCCATCCACTCTCCACATTGTATATTCTACACTTGTTTATGTTTTATGCTCCCAGCTCTTAGACATTGAAGGCTTTGGTAGAATGGATTTGGGAGGTGCAAGGCACAAGAGAACTAAGCAGGCAAAAGATGATATGAATAATAGTTTTCTACATAACTACTCCTTGGAAGATGTTCATTCCTCCTTTTTGGGCTTGGTAGACAATCTAAAGCTCCGTCACCTACTTGACTTGGGCTCCCTCTTGGATAAAAAGACTCATTTCATAATTCAAGAAGATTTAGAATTCTAGTAGAAGACCCTTTTAGAAGGTGTGAAGGATGAGAAGCTACTGAAATGGATGGCCATGAACCTATTATGTGCCCAGGGTTTTGCTCATCTCGATGGCAACTCCTTGGTGGATTTTATGGAAGTTGTTATCAAGGCTATGGAGGATATTGGTCAATCTGATACCCACTTGGACACCCTCAAATTTTCCCAACTTATTGGCATTCAAACCATCCTTTCAGTGATAGAAAATCTCTTGTTGTGCATGAATATGTTGATCATTTCAGCCTCCTAATGAAAATCAGGCTTGATCAAATTTAGACTTTGATAAAGGTAATGGCTGAAGATAACATCCTTCAACACCAGAAGATAAAGGAAATCTATGAAAGGCTGGGAATCATGCATGACACTAATGAGATATACCTAGATGGCTCCTTAGCTACTGGTAATAATAATGTTGATATAGTAATTTTTGATGAAGACTAGTTTCTCTATTTTAATTTATTAAGGTGCTATTGAGCTTCTTGTTCATTTAGCTTATTATATTCTTGGTGTATTCCCCTATTTTTTTAGGTTTTTTGATTAAATATCTATAATAGATGAGCTCTACCCCTTATTTTGACCAATAAAAAAAACATTTACCACAATAAAAAATATGAAATAAATAAAGTAAAATATTCCCCAAAAAGTTGGCTTCTAATTAATTATTAATTACATTCTTTCACATCTTCTCATGTTAAATTATTTTATTAAGTCAGCTTCTAATTAATTAATTACCAACCCACTCATGCCATTACACCCTTTCATCAACCGCACCCCCCCCCCCCTCCCAAATGCCATTATAGGAACATCTAACAGCGTAATAAATTTGAATGTAAAATAAATTTAATATTTTTAAATAATTAGAATTTTTATATATTTATTTATAAGGTAAGTTTTTTTTAATGAATTTATTTATATTATAATATTAGATTAATAATATAATATCTATATCTTTGAATAACTTTATATATATATATATATATATATATATATATATATATTAGATAAATTTATATAAAATATATTGATAAATAATATATGGATTTGGCATGACAATGAATATTTGTAGGGTTTGTGGGAAAAGCTTTTATTCAAACATTCAAATTTTAACTCCATTTAGCTCCATTGTCCTAAAACATGTTGCACACACGTCCAAAGAATCCATATTTTATAAATATATAGTTTACAATATATAACTCTAATATTATATTTGTGGAATCAACTGCATACTAATAAAAAAAATTCTCAAGGTTAGATATCAAATAACGATATAGTGTGGAGTGGGAGAAACGAAATAGGAGACCAACGTACCTAGAGAAGAAATGAGAATTCATTGAGGTCCAAATCGTTATAGTTTCCCTATCTTCAAGTGATAAGTTTAACATTAAACAGACAACCCCATTCATAGAGATAAAAGCCACATTTAACAAGAATGAAATGAATAGAGTAACTACACTTATCTCTATTTCCAATTTATTGAGGAAAGAACATTCCTTTCAAAACCTCTATCGATTTAGGATTTGAATTTTCCATCTCTATAACAAATAAATGAACATTATGAACCCTAGAAGAGCCACAAATGTCTCTATCTTTTAGATATATGAGCACCCCAAATTATTTCAGAGCCATCCAATTGACATGCTACTACCTAGAAGGGCACAAGTGGCCTTTACTAGTAGACCGTCACATGTATTAACCCCCCCTATATTGACCAAGCTCCATATTATTTTTGAAGGATGAAATGCTTTCCATTGGCCTAGTCTATGAAGATTATTCAAGGTTTACTGTCAATTAGAGGAAAATAGTAAAATATTTCAGCCTTTCTACAAACATTAGGAATGGTTAAATAAAACACAGTTTGAAGTCCCCAGACTTTGGGAAAATAGGCATCACATGAATTTGAAATGATTTGGTTGGGAAATTGTGTACAATTCAATTTGCAGTTAATTGTAATTGGCAAATACATAAAAAATATTATGTCACTCGTGAAACATTTGGAAATTGTAAATATATATTTTGGAAGTTGTTATGATTGGGTGGTATGGTAGCATTGACCAAACTAAAATCTGAAGACAAAAATAATAGTACCTTCGATAGATACTAATAATTTTTCTAAAATTATTCCCATTCAACACCTATTTACATTTGTAGAAATGTATCCTTTTAAATATTTTGAAGATTATATCTTTACTTGTCAAATATTTGGGATTGCTTTTTAATTTAAGTTATCATATAAGTTTGTCATTGACTTAAATAGATTTTTGATAATTTTGATTTATTTATGCTATGCTAGTTAAGTTTGATTAATAAAAATGTTTGATAACATGTTAACATGAATTCTTTTGATCATGTATCACAATGTGTTTCCTTTTTTCATAATGTATAGTTTCATATTAATCACCTTATTGATTGGATTTCTATTAATTATAAAATTACTAATGAAAATTTGATCTGATGCTTACATATATTGATAATAAGTCTATTTAAACTTTTAAAATTTATTTTTTATTTTATTTTTTAATTTCAATTATTTAATCTTTTACATTGCAATGTTTATATGTTTCCATGTCATTTTTAATTTAGTTTGCCATCAATGGACAATTGTAATGGCATTATGCATTGGTTATCACATCTAAATTTTTTTATGTCATAATGACATAAGTTCAATAGAAGATTGTAGTGAAAATTAATTCATTAAAATTTGTGCATATTTCTTATAAGTTCTTAAGACAAAGAATTCAATTTTACTAACTGAATAAAAATATTTTGCAATTTAGAGATTAAAATTGAGCAAGCAAGGTTTGACATTTAAGGGGAGGATTTTCTAAAAATGTTCTTTCAGATTTGGCCAATGGAGCCCTCTTATATATTAAATGTATAGGGTGTGCCTTGAGAAGACCATCATCAATAAATCTTGGAAGAATAACTTTGTTGTTGGGACTATGTGGTCTAATTTATGCAAAGTCCTACCATGTTGAAGGTTTAAGATGAGGACTACATTGAGGTTTCTCTTGATTTAGGATTAATTTATAGAAAAAAATTGTGTTGGAGTTACCATCCTTTCTACATTGATAAGTTATCATTTATTTTGATCTGAATCACTATTTTTTTGGAAAATCTTCTTTTAATCAGGGGTTTTTTTAGTGGTGAATCTTTGTTAATCTATGAATATTTCATTTTTTGAAGTTGGCATTTAGTGATTTTTATGGAGTGGTCGACAGAGTGGGATCACCTAAATTTTTGGGATCAAAGTTAATTTTTAGGATAGGTTTGCCTATATTGGAATATAAATTCTCATATAAATGTAATTTTTTGGTACCTTGAAAGCTAATTTGAAAGAATTCATCACATACAATCAGGTGATTTTAGGATGTTTTTTGGTCGTTTGTATTTTAGGTCCCAGGAGGGCTTCAAGAATCAATAGTTTACATCAAGGTATGCAACAATTTTTTTACAATATAATTTTTTAGTATTTTTAATTATAATTCCATTTACTACTTTTTAAGTGCCATCATGATAATTAAACATGAGGTCATCCAATGGTATATTGTGGGCACCTAAAAGAATCCTATGAGTGTGAGCACTTGATGGTAGCCTACAAGTGCTCAACTACAACTTGCTAGCATCCAATGGTAGTCTACATGTGCTTGATAGTAGCCTATAAGTGTGGGCACCTGATAATAGATTGAAGGTGGATGATGGTAGGCTACTGATAGATGATGGAAAGATATAGGTAGATGATGATTGGCTAAAATTGAATATTGATAGGTTGTAGTTAGACATCAATAGGCTACAGTTGGATACCAATAGTCTACAATCAAATGCTGGTAAGCTATAGATGAATGTTGGTAGGCTACAATCATGTACATGTAGGCTTCCATCAGGTGCCCACACTCTCATGATGTTGTCGGGCACCCATAGGTTACTGTCAAATGACCTCATGTTTAATTATTATCATGATTCCTTATTCATTTGTCAAGCATCTTTATTTGTTTTCAATCATACTCATTTTACTATTAATCATCTTTCTTCCATGGATTTACAAGGTTGATTATATGGCTTCTACTAAAAATGTTAAAGCCTCCAAACAATTTAAAAAACAAAATAACTTATTATATTATTTTAGACAAACACCAAACACAAGTACTAAAACTTTAATTCACTAGTGCTTTTTATTTATTGGCTTGTGTTAAAGTTAAATAATAATTAAAATGTCTTAAACTATTTTGCATGTAGAACCCACTGATAACTTATTTGAATAAATGTCTCCATCAGAAGACATACTTGGGTATGAATTTGAAATCCCAAATAGAGGTACTAACTTATAGAATACCATTTTTTAATTAATTAAATATTTTTTTAAAGATTCAATAATAATGACAAGGTGTACAATAATATTGCATGCAGAACCCACTAATAAAGGTATCAAAGATATCCCTAAATTGGTAGACATACTTGGGAATGAAATGCCAAACATAGGTACTAAATTATAAATATTATTTAATTTAATGATTTTTATTTATTTATACTTTAGTATTGATGTTTATTAAAAAGTAATGTCATACAAAATTTTTACATGTAGAATTCAATGATAAAATTATTGAAGACTTGTATAATGCTTTTGAATAAATAACTCCCTTGAAAGAAGTCACTCAGAAAAAAATACCCACTATCCCACTAAATTCTAGGAAACAAAGATATGACATCATAAGTAGTGGTTTTGATGATTATTTTCCAACATCAAATGAGATCTCAACACAATCTTTAGATGAGACTGCTATTCAACCAAAATAATCTCCAGTTGAAAAAGGCACAAAAAACTATATAGAAGAAGAAAATACATGGACAATTGAAAGGTCATTTTAGTGTGAGTGGGCATCTAAATACCCATTTATTGAACTTTTAGAGCCAAAAAACACTACTGACTCACCAACAAAATGCAGATGTACAATATGTAGTTGAAAACTTGGAAAGAACCACAAAATGTTATTCAAGTTGGACACAATTGAGAAACATTATGATAAAATATGAGTTATAAAATACAAAGATGGAAATATCAAAAAAATAGTGAGATATAAAAAAAAAAAAAAAAGTGCATGCATCAATGTTACACAACAAATTATCATAATCATCAGAAACATCAATGACACCTCATTAAAAAAGGAGGAACAATTAAAGTTCAATTCTAAAAGGTTAATCTAATTTGCTTTCCAAAAATATATAATTTTCAACTTTATATCACATTTTAAAAAGAGGAAGACCAATCTCTATATTTTTGGATTATAATATTTGATTTTAGCATATTGGATTGTACAACATTCCACATTCACATTGGTCAAATACTAGTTCTTGGGAGATGACAACATTCCTCATAATGATTGAAAAGGATGATTTGAAAGAAAAATTAAAATCAACAAGGTTTATATCACTGTCCATTGATGATGTAACAATGGTTGACAACACACCATGGGTATGCATGCATGTATATATATTTTAGAATCATTCAAGGCAACCTCACATTTTATCTGTACATAAAATGACTAAAAATTGTAATGCTAAAAACCTTTGTAAATTGGTTAATTTTAATTTGATGAATATTGCTAGGATGAGTTACCATGATATAGGTACTAAGTTGGTGCATCAGTAATATAGGGGAATAAAACATGTTTTTGTGTTTACCTGCAAATATAAGTTGCCCTATATATGAATCCAATCCATTACTGACACATAGAATGAATCTTTCTTAAAAAATTATAATCACATTAAAAATGTTGTAAAAGTGGAGGAGCTTATTTGTGATTTACACGCGTACATGTCATGCAATCCAAACAAGTTTTTAGAGTTTCACAAATTTGCAATCGGAGTGATTAATGAAAAAATCTATTAAAAGATGTAGATACTAGATGGATTTCAATGTATGAGCCTGTATATAGAATATTTGAAGAATATCAATCATTGGTTGGTTTTATGTTTAAGTATAGGATGAAGGTTAACAAGGCAAAAGATTTATTGAACCATTTGATAGATTTCAAAACTTTGCTAACATTATGTGGTATTCTACCCATGTTGAAGTAAATACATTGTTTGATGAAACATGCATAAGAGAGATCAATATATATTTTTGACTTCATACAATTAACGAAATAGGTTTGTCTATCGCTCGATATTTTATACTACTTGAATGCAAGTTTTAAGGGACCAATGTTTGAGAGTTGGGAAACTATAAAAAATATAAAGGACCTTCAAAACTATTTGAAATTCAATATTCATGATCATATTTGTATTTTTGTTAATGGAAAGGAGATACCATTACACACTCTCTAAAGATGAATTAATGTAGTTGGATCAAATTTTGAATAAGTACCTATAACAAGGGTTCTATATGATAATGTCATATGTGACACATGAATGAAATTGAAAGACATTTCAAAAATATTATCTACTGAAATTCAAGATCATTTTCAAACGGATGAGTTGTTTGAAGCCATGGGGGTGGTGAATCCAATATTTTAGAATAGTGCAAATGGTGAAGAAAGTACAAGTAATTTATTTATCAAATACATGGGTAATCTCATCAAACATTTCAGTAAGTCTATGGAAATCAATGGAGAGGAAGTTAAGGGTATTTTTCAAAAGAATTTACTAAAAAAACAATCAATACTTTTTAGAATTACAATGGTTGAACAATATCGATTGTTAACTAAACCAACAAAAATAGGTTCTATTACAAGGCTATGGAAGAAATTGTATCACAATAGTGTTCTATAGGAAGAAATTGGCAAATATTTTTGATTATATGAATTGTGTCAAATAATGATTTTGGGGTTCATGGAAGATGAGAGGGTATTTAGTGCATTATCTTTTTTTAAATCAAGGCTTTGGAATAGATTAGATAAAAATATTGAGACATGTTTAAGGTTGGATGTTTCAAGTTATGAAGTAGATATGTTTCCATATGATAGAGCAATTTCAATTTAGAGTACTCTAACTGAAAGAAAAGGTGTCATGAATACAACTAAAAAAGAAGATAGTAAAATTTAAAATTTCATTAAGATAGTGCATATAAATTTCAGTGATGAAGCATGGGTTACCAAAAGGTTGTTTGAGATACCTGAGTGTTAGTTTGTAACATTGTAATATGTATATGAAAACTACTTAAAAATATGTATGTTGTTTAATTCATCAATTTATTACATTATTTATGAAATAATTAATTGATTTGATTTAATTTAAGCTATTTATGAAATGCCTAATTGATATGATCCTATCTTTAGCATTCTACAATAGTATTCTTTAGCATTATTTACATTGTGAGTTGCAAAAAATATTACGTATTCAACATTTTGTTTTTTCTGATTGTTTGACCTTTTAAATTAAATTTACATTGTTAAATCAAAAGAAATGGTAAACAATATTTTAATATCTTTGAAAATAAATTTACTATAAATTAAATCAATTAAACATTACAACAAATTATTACACATCATATCCTAATATGAGTAAGGAATCCATAATTACAAAATATATTTTAAATATTATAAAACATAAGTTTCTAGTAATTACAAAACATAAGCATCAAACAACTCGAGGCTTTTAGCTCAAGCCTCAGTTTCTATTAATTATAAAATAATAGTATGGAAGAAATTCCAAAACAATATTATGAAATAAATTACAAAACAATTCTATGAAATAAATTAAAAAATAATGCTAAAGTCTCATTGTGGATCAGTTTATCCTTCCACTACTTGTTGGCTCGTACTAGTAGTGTCTGTGTTGTCTATGAGGATCAGGATCCCAGATTCTTGAATATCTTTCACTGTAAAAAGGATATTGTCAAGAGTTGCCCATTCTTATACTATAGCATCTCCCATTGAAATCAATGATGGGTTTACTTTAGATTTATTTTTAAACAAAACATCAAGATCCAAGCCATTTTCTCAAATTATTTTCCTCAATGTATTATTTTGCTTATTCAATAAAACAAGTTTCTCCTTGAAAGAAATTTCCACATAAATATTTTTGTGCACATTCTTTAAATACATGTCAAGGAGAACAACTTGGTTCTTCAGATTTGTATATTTTGACTGCAAATGATCAAAACACATTTAATTAGTTAAATGTTTTAAAATAAATTTTAAAAAAACCATAAAGAAACTTACCGCATATTTTTCTTTTTTCATAATTTCAAGATTCATAGGGCTTTTGTTTTTTTCCCATTTTTTATAGTATGCTTGGGCTTCTACATTTAAGTTCTCAAGCATGTTTAACATTATATCAATAACATCATCATTAAATTTATTATTCACCACAACACCCCATGAAACTACTTGGTTGAATAAAACATCAATTTTTATTGGTTGATGCTTCACTGTTGCATACAATTAATTTTGTTGACTAAGGTTATGAAAATGGGAATTTTCTTAAATTAATACTTTTGATCAATGCTCCCAAGTTCTTAAATCATCAAGGATTGGAAAAATAAAATCATTAACATAAACTTTAGTATTCTCTACCAATAAATTATAAATAGGAAAAAAAGTACACTGGTCATCTATTTGGGGAATCTATTATACAAGACTAATTTCAGTGCCATTAGGTGGAAAATTGAGCATACGATGTTACTATGAAGGTTCCATGGGCTAATATCCATATATCATATCATGAAAGTTGAAAAAAACTATGGGCATGCTACTGTCAATATCCAAATGCTCTTCATCTAGATCAATTTCACAAAGAATTGTGGTCCTTGTCGCACTGGATAGACCAATAATAATTTTTTTTGAAAACTTTGACATTGTGATCTAAATTATGCCACTGCTTTGAGAAAGGATAAACAAACATTTCACGAACACAAAAATAGCACAGTAACAATGAATTCTCTGAGAAGAGATGTTTTATTACTTAAGATCGCAATACAACTATATGCTTATCTTTGAGAAGAGATGTCTAATTTCCATTTTGAGTTACATATTAATTTATACATATTTTGAAAGTAGGGGGAGGATTTGGAAGGTCACCAATCTCGAGGGAGATTAAGTGGTTTGACTTCCATGATTTAAAACAATACAGAATTCGAGGAATTACTATTTTTAGAAACTTACTCTTTTTAGACTACACTACTTAAATTGAAATTTGGGGCACTTCTATTAGATTTTCAAGGTTAAAAATCCATATATGAAATATCAATGCCATCTTACTATGTTCTACTCATTCTTATCTTTCCAATGGTTCAAATGGTGAGTCAATTGGAGCTACGGTGCAAAAGTTATGGCTCCTGAAAGTTTCGTCATCAATTGGGGTGGAACCGTCACACGAATTGTCACTTGAATTGTTGCCCAGATCACAGTGGGAATTTTTTCCATTGATAAGAATGACCTGAAAATGGTAAATAAAATCACTAAAATGACAAATAAAAAAATATAATACCAAATTATCATTTAGTTTTAAAAAAACTTAGTTTTATTTAGTGCACCTTGTTATTATTGTTATTATGGTTGTTATTTTTACTGTTACTATTGCTATTAATTTTATTATTGTTGTTGTTGTGGATCTCTCAAAGCTCTACTATACCACCTTGGTGTTTTAAATATAGATTTAATAGGCATCATTTTATATATAAAAGAGTATGAAAATGTTACAACGATAAAAGAGTATGCAATCAAAGCAAAGCTAGTTTATGAAGCTATACTAGTAACATGAGTAGAGAGCCATGTTGGAGGTGTAATAAAACTCCACATTTATTTTATTCTTATCAATTTCTGGTCAGGAACCTATGGAGTTGATTCTACATCTTCCTTCATGTCCATTTTTGATGTGGCCTCAAGAGGTTGATGTCCCATGGTTGCTTTATTTATTCTAGCAATTATTTTATTTAATTTTTCTACAAGAAAAATATATATATTATTTAAAATTACTATATCAATATTTATATAATTATTTGAAATAAATATATTTAAAATCTTAAACTCAAATTCTTAAACAACAACACCAACTAACCTCTTATGTTTCAAGGGAGAGTGCATTGATAAACATTACAGGATTTAGAGTAGAGGGAATAGTTGATTATTGCAAATCCAGAATTGTTTCATGGTACAATGCAATTATATAATTACAATAATAAATCTGAGAATGTTATTTTCCTAGAGAAAATTTCAAATAATCTTTAATTTTATTTAAAATAAAAGTTCGCTAATCAAATGGTTGAGCACCTAGAGTATGAAGAATATAGACTAGAGCCCGAAATGGAATGTCAGATGGTCTGCCCTAAAAAATAATTATTTTTTGGAAAATTTCAATAATTCCCAATAGAAAGGTACTTTTAACATACTCAAATCTTGTCCCCCTTTTACTGTGGCATTGAAGATCTATAAAAAAATGAACAAGAAGTTAGAACTAAAAGAAGTAAAACTAGTCAAAAATGAGCAATTATAAATTATAAAATACATACCATCCAGTTGTAGTGAGTAATGGGAATCCAAATATTTTTTGTCCTCATCATTCATCAAGGAATTTATTGTGACTAAGACCCCATCCTTGTAATGTAGACCTATCAGTCTCTAGATATCCTCTTGATGGATTCCAAATGAAACATTTTGAGAGCCTAAGGTGATATGAAACATGGAGGAAGCAATATCAAAGATTTTAAATAGAACATTTAGAAAATGAATATATTTATCATAATATGGCATGTAGATAATGCCATTGAAATTTCAAGGCTCCACCCAATCATTGTATGTGTTTTCTTGCTACAAAAGCCTTTAAATGAGGGTGGCATCAAATTTTAGAAAGTGAGTTTGGGGTTTCCCTATGATGCCTACACTTGCACCTACATTGGAAGAGGTCTAAAAAATGGAAGCCATGGATGAAAATAGGTTTTTGAAAGTTAGGAAAAAAAGTGCAAAAAAATTAAACCATGAAAGGAGAGAAAAAAAATAGAAAAAAATGTAAAATGAGTTGTTTTTAGCATTTTTATAGGCATTTTGCTTGATAAGGGTGAACGTTTTCATGGCATGAGTGCTCACTGAGGACACCATGACATAACTAAATTGATCATGTTATCATCATACAATAATATGGATGCTCATTGGCATGATGTGCACTTCTTGTTTGTAGAGTCTTGGCATTCATCTACATGTATATTGATGCTCATCCACAATATGTTATTGCATCCCTATAGAATGTTGGAACTTGACTGCATCATGTTGACATTTATCCACACCATGCTGACATTCATCCATAACATGTTAGTGCTCACCTATATATTTCTAGTGCTCACCTGCATCATGAATTCAAATGATTATAAACTATATATGAATGCCAACACATTGTAGATGAATGTTTATATGGTGCAGACAAATGTCAGCATGATATCGATGAGTATTGACACCATGAAGATGAATTCTAGCATGATGAAAATGAATACCAACACCATGAAAAATAATACTTGTATAATATAGATGAATGTTAGTGAAATATAAATGATTCAATGTTCATCTGCATGGTGTTGGCATTTGTCTGCATTACACAAGCATTCATCTACATGATGTTAGTTTTCATCTGTACCATACTACCGTTCATTTACATCTTCATAGGCATTCATTTGTATGGTAATGGCATTCATCTACATTATGTCGATGTTCATTTTTAGCTTACCAATGTCCATGTGCATCATGTTGACATTCATTTGCATCATGATGTAATTCATCTATGGCATGTCATTATTCATCTACAACATGTCAATGTTCATCTGTGGCATGTCATCATTCATTTATGATCTTTTAGTGTGATGATAACCATCTTTCCTCATCATTTGCATGAGGGTCAAAAAAACCTAGTGGGCCTTATATTGTTCACCACATGGCCTTGCATGATTTTCCTATATAATGATACACCTTCCAAACTAATTTTACACCATTGTGAATCTGATTCACCTCAGAACCTCCATAGATTTTTTTATATGGTCCACTAAAATGAACCATGTCTTTAATTTGTTTTACAATTTCTTTAGGCGTTCTTTTTTTGTGTAGGATTTTTCTCACTATGTGGTTTTAACTACACGGTCTAGTTCACTTGCTTAGGTATAATAAAGGTTATTGAGAAAAATAATCCTACATGCTTGAGGATGTTGGGATACATTTATTTTATACCTATATAATGTACCTTCATATTTATTTTTTGATTCATGTTTATTAATGCAACTTTTATTTAATAAACTTCTTCCTTGAGTTATTTCTTTTGGATTTACTACTCCATATAGGTTTTATTCATGTATTCAATCATATCTAGTCGATCCTTGATTATAGCCTAATCTAACATGGTATAAGAGCATTGTTGATAGATGAATTCCATTATCCCTGTTGCAAAATCTAGCATTCTATTTTGTTCAGGTGTTTTCCTTGATTTTGATTTTCAAAGTTTTGGTGGGGTTTATAGAAAATTCATGGAAATCTATACAACCAAGGTCTCCAAATAAAAAAAAGATAGCAATGTTGAATTTAGAAGGTGTTAAAATCCTAGGATTGGCTATAAACACAACTTAGTTTCATGACAGAATAAATTTCATAATTTTTGGAGGGTTTGAAGGTATTTTTTTGAAATCTATAGATTTTGTATCACTTGGTACTTGAACTAGGAAACATTTTTTGGTTTTTTGGGGCTTTACAGAATATGAAGTGTGTCTTTTTTAGTTCTTTAGGAAACTATACCGATTTTTCAAGATCTGAATTTTTCCTTTCTAATTTTTTCACCATTTTCAGCTGGTTTAGTAATTTTTACAAACTTTCAATCATTTAAACTTTTTGAGCTCCTGCATTCACATTTTAACATACTTTAGAGATCCTTTAGATTAAATACTATAGGATAATACCTTCACATCACAACTCCCATAATGTCTTCTACTATCTATTATCTATCAACAACAATAGTAGCATTGGAACATACCTTGATAATAAAGAATCAAGACACCATCTCCACTAGCACTTTTTATCCAAGTAATGAGAATACATCTACACAATGGTGAAAAAATAATATCCACCATAATAAAACACTAATTTCTATAATACCAATTTGATCCATAATTTACATCAATAAGATTGTGAGTGCATTGGCTCTTATACCAATCTGATCTATAATTTGGTAGATATTCCACACATATTTAATTAATATAAATCATATTAAACTCCTAAGTATTCATTGACTGATTATCTTGTTGTTTTCACATGTAATTTATTTAAAATATTCAATATATGTGAATAATACATGATTTGTAAATGTTTCATACTTGAAAGGAAACTAAATGTGAAAACATAGAAAGAACACACACCAGAAAAAAATGAAAAGAAACACAAGACTAATCTGGAGAAATCCAATTTGGGAAAACTACATAAGAGTGAAAAATATATTCCTCTTTCCACTATCTCACTTTGTAATTACAGGTTTATTGCCTTTTTAAGGCCTTCATGAATGTTTATTAAATTTTCACATGCCAAAACATCCATATATACTTCACAATTTGATCGCTTTCACTTTTTGTACCATGTCTCAAATCCAAAACATATACAAAGAACACATAAGAATAATAAATATTAAGAAAGCAATGAAAATATATGCCTCATTAAGGAAAGGACTTCACATTTGAGTTGCACTCTAGCACCCAAGTGAGTTCAAATCCAACCATTTGATAGAGGGACATCATATCTAAGCTACACTACTGCACCTAGATAGATTTATATCCATCCCTTCTTCCAAGACTCAATTCTAATTCAAATCATTCCATTACCTTTTATAGTCTCATATATGCACAAGAAAAATGAATCAGCTTGAATCTAAAAGCCCAAGGGTCAGAAA